>JAUBOD010000208.1:4799889-4816712 GCA_032353885.1 Nothura maculosa | reverse complement strand
TATAGCCCGGCGGCGCGGGGATTTCTGCGGGGGAGGAGCTGCCCCGCACGGGAATTTCCAGCCCCTCGCGGCGGCGCACGACGAGCCCGGTCGTGCCGGGCGCCGCGGGCGGGCGGGACCGGCCGGGAGGGCCGGGCCGTGGCGAGGGGCCGGGCCGAGGCGGCGCCCGGAATTCCCTGCCCGCCCTCCCGCCGCGCGCGGCCGGGGCCGCCCGGGGAAGTACTCGCCGTGCCGGTGACGAAGGCGGCCGCGCCGGCCCCTTTCCCCCTTCCCGGCGGTGCTTCCCGGCGCCCGCTGCCCCTGCCCGGGGCGCCCCGCGGGGCTTTCCCTGTCCCGGAGGGACCGTGGCCGGGATAGGGTCACCGCGAGCACAAAATGGCGCTTTGGCCACCGCGCTGCCTGCACCCGATCCTAAAGATCCCGCCGTGATCCCCTCGGCCGCGGCACCTCTGGCTAAGGAAAGCCATGAGGCTCCCGCCTGGATGAAGCCGCTCCCGGCGCCGCTACCAGCAGCGCGTTTTACCCTGGTGAATTCTTGCTGCTGCTTCTCAGACATTGCGGGGGGGGATTCCCGTTAGGAGTTTTTCTTCCCTTGCAACTTTTGCTGGCCTCGCTGACTAATAGTGTCTGAGATCCCTTCTGTGGCCGCATTCCCATGGGATGGTTATCTCTTTGAAAGAAAGTGGTGAGAAAATCCAGAGCGGGGGCCGGGGCACAAGGGCTGGCTTTGTGTGAGCAGATGCTCCCAGCCCTCCGAGCTGCTCCGGGACTTTCTTTCCGCTCCAGGACTTTCTTTCCCTGTTGACGGCGAGGCCTGGGACACTCCGCTGGCAGTTTGGGGGCCGCTTTAGGAAAGCTGCACAACTCCTCCCTTTATAGGTTAAGGGTTGCAGAAGGGTCATGAGCTTCTGGAAGCCTTTTCCCCTTTTCAATGTAAATCGGCAAGGGGAAATTTAATTAGCAAATGACTCTCCTGCCTGCTGCTTCCATGCAAAACAACAAAAAAGCAAGGATTGGTGTTTGGATCAAGTGCCCTCTGCAACTGTGAAGGGGCTACAGTGAGACGAGAACAAAGCTGGTTCCAGGGAGGGCTTTGCTGGATCCGTGTGGAGACGGAATTAGAAAACTCCACCTCTTCCTCCTCCTCGGCAAGGTGGCGGGAGCCGAGTGCGGCCGGAGTGGCCCCTCGCTCCATCGCTGCCGTGCAGGGGCAGGTTCTGGACTGGGGCAGTTTCAGGAGAGCATTTGCCAGCGGAGAGCTCTTGCACGTGCCTGCGGATGCTCTCCCTTCCGCGAGCCGCTGCCCGGCACCGCCTTGCTCGGCTGGAGGGGGCGGAAAGGCAGTGGGAAAAAATGACTTCTCAATGGAAAATCGTGCCCAGAGCAGCCTGCCTCCCGCCCCAAAACACGCGGCCGAGCAGGGGCCCCTCTGCGGCCGCCCCCTGGCCTGCTTCATGCTCAGAAAAATGAGATGCTGCAACGTGGCTGCTCTGGCTGCGCCCACAGGTGGGTCGGCAGCCCTGGCGTTAGGGGCTGTACGAGTGCCCGCTCTGCCCTAACCACTGCCCACCTCTGTAGGGGGTCCCTACAGGGGGGCCCTTGTAGCCTGTGCAGGGACAGAGGGCACTTGTGTTAAGATTAATAATAATAATAATAAAGTTTTACTTTTCTGAAGCTCCTCACAGCTGCCAATGTCATTTTTCAGTCTTTGCCAAAAGGGATAGAATAAGTTGCTGGAAGATAATGCAAAACAATGCATGATGAGGGTCACTGGCACTGCTGTTATGCTACTGAAATATTTACCTTTTTTCTTTTGAAAACACATTCTAAATTATTTTGTGCAGTTTTCTGCACAGTCAACATGGGTGAATAAAAATAACATAAAGAAGCAAGCTCAGCTTTTGCATGTGTATTTTCTTCCCCCTTTTCCCTCTTGGTGGTGTGCAGTCTGTCACGAATCTGATGCCATCCACAACCACTGCCTGGTGTTGAGCTGTGGCTCTTGGTGCTCCCGGGACACGACCCAGAGCCAGGCTCCCGTCACAGGGCCAGGAGAACCAGGTTTTGCCAAAGCTGCCGCTGTGCTGGGCACCCTGACCGCTGCACTTGCAGTGCTCTTGGGCTGCAGGACCTTTCTGTGTTTGTTCTTATTCCAGCTTGCAGGAATAAGAATTCAGGCCGAATGCCAGAAAGGGGCACCAGGATTTTAATCAGTTTTTAAAGAACATGAAAGATTCCCATGCTGCTTCCTCCAGCAAACGCATTAACCTGTAATTTCCTGATTGCCACACTAATCATGAGAGCTGTCTAGTGCTCTTGTTGTGGGGCTGTGGATTTGCCAGAGTTGGTCCCTCAACTTGGTCCTTCTGTGACAGCTGCTGCAGGTACCGATGAACCGTTTCCTCCCTTTAATCTCCAGGACTATGCAAGTTTAGCAGTAGGCATCACAGGGAAGGAAGTTTAGAGCATTCAGCTGGATCTTTGCCCAGGCTGTTGAAACCAAAAGCGAAGCAAAGCAGGGTAAAGCTGCCTTTCTGCTCTCAGCCTGCAGTCTGGATGTGTGCATGCAGGATGGATGCCTCTTTTTGGGCCTGTGTGCTCTTTGCAATAAGGTTTTCTTCACTGCTCAAAAACATTAAGGGCTTTGCTGCAGCAATGGGAGCCGGAGAGCACATTGTTATTTGGAGGGCATTTTGCAATTAAAATTGGCATATTTCGGCTTCCCATGTAGAGCTGCTACAGAAATGAGAACTGGACAGCTGTCAGATCCAAACAATTTGCTGGGCTCCAGTGTTAAACAGCGAGGACATATTTTCCCCCTGCTTTCTAATAATAATTTGGCTGTTACTAATTTGAACAGTTTAAAAAAAGTGACCAAGTGAGGTCATGGAAACATGAGCTAAAGTTAATTTTTGTCTTCCTAGACACACGCTCCATTTTGGACACGCCGTGGGGCCTGTTCCCCCACCTCGTCTCACATTCTGGCCTGAGGCACTGCGTGGCCTTGGGTGCTTCGGATGCTGCAGTGGGCTCTGCGCCTCTGGCTTATTCATACTAGCCAAGAAAAGGCGCTGGAGGTGTTTTTGGACAATTAAAATTAAGGGCAATTAAGTTTCCTATGCATGTTCCACAGATGCAGAGGTAATACAGGTATCCTGACCAGAACCTAATAGAGTTTGTTTTGTTACCTCTACCCACATTTCCAGCTGACTACTACAGTGTCCCCTTTTTTTCGTTATTTTTAGACCGAAGCTTATTTTTGACATGGCTTAAACTGATGTTGCATCCCAGGGAAGATCTGCATTTCTTTAAAAGTGAACCATGGGCTGTTTATATATCAGTTTGTTGAATTTCTGGAGATCCTTAGGGATGAGATATATCATATACATTTAAACTGCTTTTATTGCTGTGCCTCAAGGGTAAACATGCGTTAGTTTATTTGAAATCTGCTACTGCTTGGAAGACAAGTTTTCTCTGGTGTCATGCCGACCTGTCACATTGACGTTTTGTTAAAGCATGTTATTCACAGTGGTGTGGCTGTTTCACACAGAAAAGAAGAGGCTCAGGGTGGAGGAAGCGGAGCAGAGGCAGGTCCGTGGAGCCTGTTGCACAGCTTTCCCTTTAGCAATGGGAATAGTGTTTTTACCTGTCAGGACAGCCCCTTTGGTTGCAAGCAGAGTGGAAGCACCTGACAGGGAAAAAATGAACTGGGAGCACCCTGGCAATTAAAATTAAGCAGGGACTTTCCCCCTGCTGGCAGCTGGGCCTTGTTGTACTCTCTGTTTTTTCCCAGCAAGCAGGAATCTTGCGAAGATGGGGAGAACCCCCATGGGACCACGTGGAAGACTAACCTTGCATGAGCCCTGCACAGGGCCATCAACCATGGGCACGTGGAGGGAGGACACAGACTCCCTTAGTCTGGATTATGGATCCGGGAGGTTGAAGCTGGATCCAGGTTGCCCTGTGGTGCTGGGCAGCTTGCTGGGGCTGCAGGCTTGCAGCCAGGAGTGCCCCACTGCACAGTGTAAGCCTAAGCGCTTCCAGCTCCAGCAGGACACGACTCCCTCCTCACGCTCCTGTGCAGCCCTTTCCCTCAAAGCTGGTGGCGCCAACAGCTACTTTTCCTTCTGGAAAAGCCTAAAAAGCCCTAATGCTTCTGATATGTAACTCACAGCCGCGGTCAGAGCTGTCCCCAGAAGCCAGGCACAGGGCGAGCCTGAATTAGAAGCTGAATTGTGTGGGCCCAGGGATTTCCCTGGGGACGGATGTGGCGAGCGCAGGGGCTTCATGCACCGCCTGCTGCTGCCGTGTGCCTGTGAGATAGCCGAGGAGCTGAGAAGGAAGGAAACAGGAAATACTAGACAGAATATGAGCAGCATAACCCTGAGGGAAAGAAACACTGAGAAAATGAACGTGGGGCTGGGTGTTTCCTGGCCAAGGCACTGTGAGCAGAGGGGCCATCTCGAGGTGGGTCCCTCCCGCACACGCTCTTTGCAGCCACCAGCAGCGCCCGACTTTGCTCCCTGCTGCCTCTGTGCAGCCCTGCTCCGTGCGGGTCCAGGAGGTGACACGGATCCGCCGCCTATAAATGTCCCGCGGCTGGCGGCGTGCGCCCGCAACAGCTGCTGCTGAGCCAGCACCCGGCCGGCGCCAAGGGCCTCCGGAGGGAGCGTGGTGCCCGGGCCGGCAAGTCCTCTGGGCTTTCCACACAGCTTCTGCCATAGCTCCGGGCTGTTTAGGCTCAGCTTTGCAGGAGCACGCACAGCCTGCCTTTCCAATGCCCCTTCGGGCATGCACAGGGATATTGATGAGCACAGGGTGCTACAGCTGAGCTACTCCCTGCAGGGAGATGGGCTCCCAAGGACTGCGAACAGAGGCCGTGTTCCTGCCACTGGTGTTAGTGAGCTGTGTCCCACAGCCTGGACGGAGCTGAGGAGAGCACGGCTGAGCGTGGCCCCGAGGAGTGACACACACCAGGTTTCCAGGCCACCTTTTGCTAGAAGCCGCATTTTCCCACACAGCCCTCACTCCCCCATATCCCGCTTTGTTTTGTGCAGCCGGCCCTTTCCTGTGCGCGCGGGCTCCACAAGGGAAGGAGATGGCGGCCACTCGGGGGGCCTGCAAGGGGCGGCGCGGAGCAGCGCCGCCCTGTGGTGCCGGGGAGCTCTGCCTCGCCACGGGCCTCCCTCCAACACCCTCAGCTCCTGAAATCCAACCGTCCTCGGCTGGCACGGGGGGCCCCGAACTGCGCCCGGCCACAGCCTCTGTGATGCGGGAAGGTCGGAGCTGCCCCTTCCCGCCGCACCGTGTTGGGAAACAGGCCAAAGAGGAACCTCGGGCAGCGGTGCCAATATTTCGGAGACGGCTGGTGATTCGTTCCCAGAGCTGTGTCTTAGGAGAGGATGGAGCAGCTGGAGAAGACTGCTTGTTCAGCGTGGACAGAGTTTTTCCCTCTGTAATGGGATGATTTCGCGTTTCATGTTCACCCCTCCAACTCCTCATTACTTAAAATTTAATGAGTGTTTACTGAGTTGAGGCTGTGATGTTTCCCAGGGGAAAGTCTCTCCCAGGGATAAGCCTGCCTTTCCTGTCTGGATGGCCCGTGCGTGTATGTTAAATTCAGTTCTAGGAAATGCACTGTGGTGACGTCCAGTGTTCCTGCACATGGGATAACCCTGCCTCACGTGGCACCTGCCTGCTGCAGGGGCCTGGCAGCCCTGGACAAATGGGAAAAGTAATTCTTGAATTCTTCCCAGATCTCATTTCTGGGCAGAGAAAAGGAGAAGTTGTTTGAGGAAACTGTGACCTATCACAACCCCAGCTTAGGGCCCTGATTTAACTCTCCAGAGAGGGAAGCTGATGAAGGCTCTGAAACATGTTTGAGGGAAAGCCAGTGTGGAAGGTTAGATGGTAGGGGCAGGTTTTTCTCCAAAGCAATGAGGAGAAGCTCCATCAGTCTCCATTTGAAACAAGATGCTCTCGTGTGTTTGGTGGTCACATTGTTTAATTCTGATTGTGTCCGCAGGCACAAACCCTTCTCCTGGCTGCATCTCCTGCCTCTCAAAGCCTTACTCCCACTGGCCTTGGCAGTTACATCCTATGTCCTCTCCAGCTGGCAGCTCTTCATACCAGCAGCCCAGGGAGGGAGCAAGCATCAGAACCGAAATATTCCTGGCTGCTGGAAGCCTGCAGGAATGTGACCCCTTGCGGGACGCAGCCAGTTGTACCATCATTGCCCAGTGTCTCACCCTCTGTGTATTTAAGGCCAGGATGCCCTTACATACTCTTAAGTTGTCACTGGATCATGTTATATTCATTCCTTTGCTTCTCAAGGCAGTCCCACACAGGGACTTTGGCGGCAACTCCCTGCTCCCTGCTCCGTGTCCAGGACAGGCTGGGCCACCAGCCCATCTTCTGACCCACAGCCACATTAGGTCACTGGTAGGGTGACCAAGGAAGGTTTCCCCAGGAAAGGCAAAGGATGGACTCAGCCTGTACAGTCCCATTTGTGTCACCCTGGGATTTTTTTTGACAAACCCACACTCCACATCCTTGGCTACTTTCCTATTCAAAAGACAAAGTCTTT
Organism: Nothura maculosa; assembly: GCA_032353885.1. Classification (NCBI taxonomy): domain Eukaryota; kingdom Metazoa; phylum Chordata; class Aves; order Tinamiformes; family Tinamidae; genus Nothura; species Nothura maculosa. Next base: position 4,810,126 of record JAUBOD010000208.1, on the reverse strand, counting down.
GGGTTGGGAATTACCTGCAAGTCTCTGTAACTCCTTCTGTATGTTTGACTTGGCTGATCTTGAATAACAACATGTAGGAGAGTTAGAAACAAGCCAGATCATCTAAAAACCCTGTTTTAAGCATATGTGACTGTAACACCCAATCACCCTCTTACATCTCAATAACTTTCCTCATCTGCCTCATTTATAGATGTCTGATAAACACTGCTTGGGTGCTATTGAGACGGGAAACAAAAAAGCAGCCTGGAGAGACGCGGTAGCTGGAGAAAGCTGCTGAGCACGAGGAAGCAGGCAGGGTGGCTTTTGCCCGTGCACCATTCTGCTTGCTTGGGCTTTTCCCACGTACACGTGGGCAAAGGTTAGCCCTAGCTCTGAGCTCCGTGGTCTTTCCGCCGGTGCTATATGAAGGCCGTGGGGAGGCCTGGGGCAGAGGCCGTGGTGGGCAGCCCCCTCCCACGTGCTGCCTGCCCTGGTGCCCAGGGCTCAACCCCACAGCAGCCCCCTGTATGAGTAGAGGAGTTTGGGGGCAGGCGAGCGGGGACACAGGAAGAACTGGCTTGGGGGGCAGGCGAGCAAGGACACAGGGAGACCTGGCTTGGGGGGCAGGGGGTGCCTGAGCAGGAGGAGGAGGAGAGGAAGCGTCCTGGCTCACTTGGCTGCTGCACTGAGAGCCTCGTAGGTGGGGCTTGTCCAGGCAAAGTCTGGAAAAGCCCCACATCACCTTCATTTATTAGTTAAGCTTAGCTTATTTTTGTTTAGCCCTTGGGAGTGAGATATCCTGAGAAATTGCCCCAAATGCTGTAAGGCATTCATTGGCAGCCACAGCAATGCCCAACAAATTCCTCCCCTAAGGACCATCCCAAGGGTCCCAAATCCCTCTTACAGGAGGGATGACACCTCTGGGAGGTGGATTGGGCTCATAAAAGCCTGTCTTAAGGAGCTCAGCTGCACACTAGTGTCAGCTGCATCATTCAGTGTGTCATTCAATAAAAACAATCAGCTGAAGAAATATCACTAAACAATAAGAATTATCCAAATGTCCTACCATTGACCACTTAGATGATGACTAAATCCACAGGATCGATTCTGTTAGTGGATGCTAATTCAAGTCTAATAACCTTCTGGTTTATTTGATGGCTCATGCAGCACCCACCTGCAGTGCTGGCGCACACTGAGGGTACAGAGCCAGCCCGGTGCTCCTGTGGCATCCAGGGGTTGCCATATGTGTCCTGGGATGTGAGGTGGTGCATGAAGCACCCTCGAGCCCAGCTGGAGCAGACAAGGACCTGGTGACGTGATACCTAGAGCATCCTTCAGCTGTCCAGGTAGTAGCTTCCATGGGCTTGGGAGAGACTTGTGCCCATGCAGAAGTGAGAGGTGGCCTCTTCAGAGAGCCTGCATCTTCCTGTCTGCCTCCTTAGCTGAATGGTTGCACGTGATGCTGAGCAATCTCCTGAACAGGACATAAAACAGGCAAAAACACACAGACAACACCAGAAATCCATAAAATCCCTTGAGAATAAGGGGTACAGGAGGACTCATACTTTAAAATGAGCTGCAGTTTCAGCTGAGAGCATGACATACTCTGCACACATGCTGGAAACAGACCCCCTGCCCCAAACTTTTACCCTCTGCCCACTTCCTCCTCACTGTGGTATCTGAGCTCTGGATACTTCATGGCATGAATGAACTGTGGTGCCCTTGAATACTCACTGTACCTGGACACTGACACTGCACTATGTGAGTCTCTAGAAATGATGGGAATTATTGGTTCAATAAGCTCTGAGCAGCTCCTGGCAATGCTGAGCAGCTCCTGCTCCCAGGCAATGGGAGCAGCTCTTATACCCTCACATGGAGCTCTTCGGCTTCACTGTGGGTATTAACATTCATTTGCTCTCTGAGGCAGGCTGGTTTCATTTTTTTTTTAGGTTGTTTTCTGTAATATAATCATCCTGGAGTGGAATTCTTATACCTAATCAAATGAAGCTTCATGTAGTTAGTTCGTCATTAGCATTCACTAACAAATGTGGTTGTGAGGATTTAGTTTCTCACATGGTTGATAGGAAGGCATTTGGATAATTACAGCTGTCTAGTGTCTTTCCCCTGCTAATCGCTTTTACCGCCTGCCTCATTTCCAGAGCAGCAAGTGAAACTTTGGCATAGAGTTATGCAGGGAAACTGCCGCTGTGGTTGTGCACCCCGTGTCACCAGAGTGATGCTTTGTAGGCGTGAGCTCAATTCCTGGCTCCATCCTAAGCCTCCTCTGAACCCTGGAAAAATCATAGCCCTAACAGGTTCCAGCTTTTACTTATGGAATCGGGTACAATGACACTGCTACCACAGAAGTTGTCACAAGGATATACTATACTATAAACTTGGGTCATGAGGAGCCCTGTTGTAATTCCCAGAAGAGAGGCTTGCCAGGCGGATTGCCGCGCTCAGAGGGCTGTTGCTGCAGCCCTTTCTGACAGGGAAAACTTCCCTCTCAGAAAACTTCCAACACGGAGTATTCGCACCAGACAGCTGGATGTGGCAGCCCCATGTGCACAGCCCAGCTGCACTTCGATTCTGAGCTGTCAAGTGACAGTGAGCAGAAACTAGGTGCTGTCTGAGAACAGATGTTGCCCCCCGTTGCCTGCCTCCTAAACTGAATACAGGAATATTAAAACAACTATGCCGTGCCAGTCTATGAGGCCCTGTCTCTGACCCTACATGACTGAAGATGTCTATGAAAGAAGAAATGTAAGAACATAAATATATAACAAATCCGTTCCTGCAATGCACATGTAGCTTTCAGTGCTTTGGGGCATCCTGTGCCGAGGGTGCACCCATGTTGAACAGCCACTTGTGAATTTAGCCTCAGTAAATTTATCTAATTCATTTAATTGAGAAATAGACTCACTTCTGCTATGTGAAACAGGGAATGGGACTCCCTCCTCATCTTCTTAGACCACTCATGATGTAGCTGATCTTTATCAAACCACATTTGCTGTCTCTTTTCCAGGCTTCAGCTAGTCCTACATCTGATCTGTTCAGCGTCTTTTCATATGAGAGCAGTCCCTTCCATGGTCATCTGCTACGGAGCCTTTGCTGGTTTTGTTGTTGTTGTTGTTGTTGTTTTTCTGACTATCTCTTTGATATAAGGTACACTCTGTATTTAAGAAGGATTTATGCAAAGGTATAATCATGATTGCTGCCCTTTTTCCCCATTTCTTCCTATTAATTATGATAATTCCTTCTGCTATTTTGCCTACCATTGAGCAAACCTGGCCTCAAGTATCTACCATGTCTCCAAGATCTATTTTATATTAGAGAAAGTTCATTTAAAGCCCATGAATGCTTATGTATAAACAGATTTGTCCCCCCCCTCAGGTACTGCAGAGTGCATCTGTTGACATGGAATTTAATGTGATATTTGACCTCTTCCTGCTCTGCTACATAGTATTATGAAACATTTCAGCATCTCTTCTCAGTTGTAGTTTTGCCTTTTCTGAATAATTCTGTCTCAGCTGCAATATTTGCCACTTTATTCTTCATTCTCTTTTCTAGATAATTTATGAATATGTTAAAGAACAGTGCGAAGACAGAGTGTTGTTTTTCTAAAATCACCCGGGGGAGGAAATGTCTATTTTAAATGTAGATGTGTTATGTAGTAATAATGATTATGATAATGCTCATTCTTAAACTTCCGTGTCATGGATCTGTGCTTTCATAGCTGTTTTGTTAGTAGCAAACCAATTCAGCAGCTGTCTGGAACTGCATCGCCCTTTTATGAACTAAATAAATCCATCTCCATCCGTGCTAAGCCAAAGGGACGTTTGGAGCTTTTAGGAAGGGTGCCAAGGTCCTTGTTTCCGTGCTGGCAAGCAGTAGGTCGTGCACCTTGGTAGAGGGAGGGCTGCTGCTCCGGCCTCGCAGGCCTCGCGCGCAGGCCGCGCGGGCCCAGGGCGGTGATGGGTTTCCCTCTAGCGGTGCCTGAGCCTGCAGAAAAACGAACCCTTGCCGGGCAGACCCACTCTGCCGTGCAGGGACAGCTGCAGCGGGGAGTTTGAGGAGTTTCCGAGGCCGCAGGGTTGATCCTGGCTTGGGTGACCAGCCCGAAGAGACGGCGGAGGCTCTGCAAGCGAGCGGCCATGTTCTGCCGCAGCAAGCCAGCTTCCCTGAGGTACATCTTGGGGAAGCAAACCTGCTGTGTCCCTGTAAGCATCAAACAATCATTCCCTGCGCTTTCCAGGTACATATATCGACATTGCTTGGCCCAGCCAAAGTCTCTTGGCATTTGGCGCAGCATTTTTGGCACAGCTGAGAAGCCTGTTTCCCAGTCTGTGCTTTGCTGAGATAAGAGGCTGAAGCACCAAGGTTGTTCCTGAGTCCCTGGCATCTTTGCACGGGACTGTGTTTGCCTCTCACTGCTTTGCTGTTAGCTAAGTACTACAAGCAATAGGCAGAAACTGAGAAAAAATAGTAAAAATAAAGCCACAGAAGAAAGCGCTAAACATACCAAAACAGAGGTAAAGTACTTTTTACACAAGAATGTCCTCACAGATAACAACCAAAATAGTTTCCTAGGTTCTAAATAACTTTCTCATAAGTTACTTACCTCATAGGCTTACTTGTCTCACAGGGCTCTTGAGCTTTCTGGAGGTATTTTGGGTAAGGGAATTTGCGTGATCTTTGGGAAATATCCCATATCTCAAGCCAGAGAGAAGTGAGTAGCTAAAACCTCCAGCTGCTGTTAAATATGATGTAAATGCCATCAGTAAGCTTATTGCAGAGATCCTTAATGCCCTCTGATCTTAGTGCCAATGGTCCTTAGCGATCAGTACAGTATAGAGCTGCATTCCCACTTTAATAAACTTTATTTCTTGACCATAAAACAGCTTTCCAAGAAAGACTAACTTGCTCCATCTGCACATCCCAACGGTGCCTGCAATTCACTGCATTTTGACTGCTAGAAAGCCCAGTGCAGCTACTTGTAGCCGTGTTTAATTTTAGCCAGATCAAAGGCTTGGTGGAGCGAGATGCTGGACCTGCAGACGTGCCTCTAGGTTCAGCTGCCTGAGACACTGCCCTGGCCACTGTGTCGCTGTGTTTTAGAATAAAACCCCTTCTTTAGCCTGACTGTGTGTGACAGTACCAGGAAGACCTTCGTGGGGGGAGAAAGGAGCCCCTGCTGCTGATCTTCGCTCCACATCTGACCATCTTGATACCCTGATCCTGGCAATCTTACCTAGATTCTTCTGCATTATCCTTGTCGCTTCCACCTACCTTTCTCCTAAGCTGTTCCCCTCCGTCCTGCTCCTGTGCAGCTGCTAGAAGCCATTGAATGACCTCAATCTTTGTACCAGGGTCTTGGTCCAAATCCAGCTTCCTAAGCTACTTGCAATAGTGACTGCTGAGTTGAAAACCCTAATTTTGGTTTTCAAATATGTTTCAACGTCAAAATGTCATTTTGCAAGGATTGTCAAAAACCCTCCCTGCTACTAAGTACATTGCAGTCTTCTTGATTTCTGTTTTCCCTCTCCCCCTTCAGAAAGACCACAGAGTGGAGTAAAGTATGTGCAATAGTTCCTTGATGTGTATGTGAAAAGATTAATTGAGTCTCCTGCTGAGAAAGGGAATCATTGCTTTGTTCCTCAACATCTAGTAGGAGAAGAAGGTCATTTTACTGATTACTTCTCTTAAAAAGAAAAAGCTGTTATGGATACATTAAATTTTTTAGTATGCTCAAGTAATAACATTAAAATTAAACTAAATGATACAGCTTAATGAACATTCAGTGATGTTATATCTCTTAGATATTATTATAGTAAGTCTTTAGGAACAACTTTAAAGGTTCTTAATTAGTATTTGCTTTGGCAAATCTCCAGTGAAAGGGATCCCAAATAATGCCTCTCAGATGTGCCTCCAGCTCTAGATATGAGGTAATCCCAGAACTTGGGCTGAATTTAGGCACTTCCATTCGAAGCTGTGATGATGATAATGATGATGATGATGAAGATGATGATGATGATAACTGCCACTCCAAGCCAAAGATCACCACGTGATGGAAGGACATTGAAGGGATTTACCACTTCATGCTTTCCTGATACCTGAGCAACTGCTTTTGGCCTCTGTAGGAGCCAAAATACTGAGCTGGATGGACCTTTAGTGAGTGAAGTGAATGTTTTTAAAACAGATAATACTGAGCAGGTTTTCTTTTACTGTTAATATGTCAGCAAATCCAATATTTTTTTGCTAAACGAGTCTCTGACAGTGAAGCTAGTTTTATCAGAAAACTAAAAATCAGCCTGTTAATAAAATAACAAAAATGAGAACTACCACACTCAGGTTGTGGTGTCAAGCACTGGGAGGTCTCTTTTTGTCAGTTTTCCTGAGGTCTATCTGTTCTGTTTGAGATTTCAACCTCACACAATGGTGGGTTTTGTCTTTGGGGTGGAGTTTGGACTCACTTTGGGGTTCTGTGTGCTGAACAAAAATTGTGCCAGAAGAGGCTTCTCAGGCCTCAGTCAAGCTAATCAGAGCTTTCTTTGTGCCCATCTTGTGAAATAAAACAGTTTCCAGATATATTCATCTTGCCTTGTTTGAGTTGTCTATGCTCCCTCCCTGTTGTGTGGTGAGGGGAATGAAGGGGTCTCTCTGAGCCCCCATTTCAGGCAACATCCTCTAAACACATCCACTTTATCCACTCAGCATGTGAGGAGACTAACAGACCCATTTAGATTAGATAGCTTATTTTTTTAAAAAAATGGCTGAAATTTGACAAGATGAGCAGGGACATCTTGACCTCATGTTCCTAGAGTCAGTTTATGTGGCACAAAAGGCTTTAAAAGGAAAAAAATAGAGTTTCATAATCAATTAAAGAAAGAGAACTAAGGAAAAAAGGTTCTTTTGAGATGTTGCTGTATTTGTGCTTTATCTGCAGAAGCAGTTGCTATGAAATGACACCTGCAACTCAACTTGAAAATTGGCTCCCATAAATAAAGAATATATCACTTTTCTCTGTAATGAAGCTAAAAAGTAATTAGGTTTTGTTGCTTTGGAAAAGTTCATTGACAATGGGGTGGGTGGAAGGAGGCAGGACTGCAGGGATTCAGTGTGCTGAAAATTAGCATGAGGTGTTAATGCGCTCAGCGCAATCTCTAATGCCTTGGGAGCTTGTCATGAGAGCAACTGTGGAAGGAGATGATGCTTCAGCTGTGAAGCACAGCACGAAAACATGCAATAAACAGGAATCTTGGTGTGAGGGTGAATGTTCTGGAAGGTCAGGTCTAAATTCAGTGTAAGCACATTATTTTTGGGGAGTGTAGATAACCACACGGCTCATGCCGTATCTTATCTGGGTGGAAGCATGAGAGAAACTTCCCCTTGCACTGAGAAGAGAAATTTCTAAAAGAGAATTTGTTCAGATTTTATTACTCTCTATATGTCTAGAGGTTATACCAGAGAGTAAAGTTTTTTACTCTTTGTTTAAATTGTGAATTATTATAATTGCAATCACCAGAATGGAGTCATTTAGCAGGAAATTTGAAACGGAAACAACAAAAACAATCAAAATCCTTAAACAAAACAAAAGCCTTCTCTAGGTGTTGATATATCATCAGGTTTAGAAGATAAGTGTAAGAAAAATGATTGTTATCAGGTGTGAATTAACATATAGTAGGTTTGCTCACAGCCAAGGAAGGTGACAGATATAACACATGCATTAATAAAACTCTGAATGAAATGTATGGCTGTCATTAGGGACAGTAGTTGGAGAAATGCTTATTGATTTCAGAAATTTAATTTAATTTGATGGCTTTACTATAATTAACACAATGGTTTGTATCAGCATAGATCTCTTAATATTATTATCCAAGGTGACAAATTATGAAATTAAATGTTCATTTAAAATGTAATTCAAAACTTGTAAATGTGTTCTTGAGTCAATGGGTCTCAGTTAATTTCCTTAACATGATCAGACCTACGTTTTTTTCTCCTGTCAGTTTTATGCCAATGAGGGTACTCTTGATTTACACTGATGCAGCAATCAAGACAACATTTACAAATGAAACATTCACCGATTTTGAAGAATTCTTGGCAGTCACTATTGTGTACAGTTTGCAAGCTTGAAAGGTATTTTCTTTGTAGCATTAGATTTTAATGGTACCAAATGTAATGTGCACATATAATAACAATAATTCACTTTCCTGTGTTCACCCATTTACCTTGTCATATATCTGCTAGATGCAGGGCCTGGTTCTCTTCTCTTTTACACCTGTTTTACCCGAGGGCTGTTTATTTTGATGGAGTTACTTCTGATTTAGACCAGTGTATATGAATCTGTTATCTCAGAGAGGTAAATTAATGCTTTTAATCAAGACCACTCTTCTGCCTACCCATCAACATCAAAGCCTAGACATGCTATTAGTTATTGAGAAAGAAAGCGCCGTGTGAGTAAGCAGCCCTGATCTGTCTCTGGCTCTCCATTACCAGAATTTTAGCACCATTACCTCAAAACCATGAATACTTTTATCCTCCCAGCCACTTGGAAAGTCTGCAGATGCCCATTTTGCAGGCCACAAAAGAATGTAGAATTTAGGCAGAAGTTAGGCACCTACATTCAGACCTAATCCTCAAGACTGCTCCATGCGGATGCTACCCCAAGTCTTCCAACTTTGACAGTACCTCTGTTTTGGGCATTAAATTCCAAATACCCAAATATTTCTTTAGGGTTTCGCCTTGAAATGCTTCAGCCTTGCTGAGGCTCAGCAGGCACAGACCTAGGCTCCCTCCTGTCAGAGCCTGTGCACTAGGCTGGGCTCTCCCCATTTCCTAGGAGGTGATCGGCCACCAGCTGCTCCAAGTGTGCTGAAATCCTCAGGGCAGACTTCACACTAAACGCTGCTGCAAGCACTTGTTTTGTTTTCATTTCCCAGGTACAAATTGCTTGGAAAGCCTTAGCACTCATCTTGTATCCCATGGGTGAATGGCCCCCTGAGCAGCTTAAAACAGGACTAGAGCACAGGGCTTTCCAACTTACATTGACTGGGCCTGGTGAGCAACATGCAGGCACCAGCTCCATCTCGGCCATTCCCATCCCATGGGGAACCAGGCCACCAAACTGAACTTGATCCCTGAAAGAGGCATAATAAATATGAGATTTTACGCTAAGATTAATGTGCTGTGGGCAATTTTTCCCGGAGGCTGAATCTGGACATTGCTGCTATTGGAGTAGCCCTGCTCTAAGATGCTTTGTACAACAACTGGGAGGTTGAGGTTGACCCATTCCTGGAGCATGGGCTGGAACAGATGGTTAGATTTTCCTCTGGTTCTTATATTAGCCACCAAGCAAGCTGACCTCCATCTTCCCCCCTCCTCCATGAATATTTAAATATTTCAAGCACAGTGACCTCATTTCTGTAGGAACAGTGAGTGTCCCAGTTCAGCTAACTCTGTCACCAGGTGGTGAGGGGACACACTTAGCAAGGGTGGAACTGAAAATTGGAATTTGGGGTAGATAGAAACACTGAGTTTGTTTCTTTCCCATGGCTTGGGCGAGTGCTTTGTGCAGTTGTGTAAGGGCATGACAGAGGACTTCACTTTTCAGAAAGATATAGCCAGAAAAAAACAAAGCCTTGCTTTTCCAAAGGCTAAACTAATGCACCTCCCTAGAGCAGAGGACTGGGAGCTCCATGGGAGGAGAGGTGCTCACTGCAGTGATGCACCAGAGCACTCAGAGACTGGGAAGGCTGGAATTCAGCAGGTTGAGCCCTGCTGGCAGCCCGCCTGATGTGTCACCTTGCTCCACGCATGGCAGCTGCACGCCTGGCTCCGAGGTGACCATGCGAGACCAACCCTAGGTGCTCGGGGGGCAGCTGTGCTTAGCACTTGGGGAAACAGGCACCCATGGGTGGTGCCTGCAGTGACTAGAGCCTTTCACAGAATCACAGAATGCTTGAGGCTGGACAGGACATCTAGAGATCTTCTAGTTCCATCTTTCTCCTCAAGCAGGGACACCTACAGCACGTGGTGCAAGGATGTGAATCCAGGCGGGTTTTGAAGACCTACAGAGAAGGAGACTCCACAACCTCTCTGGGCGGCTTGTTCTGCTGCCCTGCTCTTCTCTATCACCCTGACAGTGAAGAAGTTCTTCCTCACATGGAAATGGAACTGCCTGTGTTTCAGTTTTTACCCATTACCCTTTGTCCTATTGCTGGCTACCAAGAAAAAGAGTTTGGCCCCTTCCTCCCTACAT
>JAUBOD010000208.1:4748741-4780631 GCA_032353885.1 Nothura maculosa | reverse complement strand
GCTCGCCTTCGCGTGCGCACTCTGCGGCGCGCGCTTCCCCTCGGCCGCCACGCGGGACAAGCACGGGCTGTGGCACGCGCTGCGCGACGAGCTGCTGCTGCCCGCGCCCGCCGAGCCGCGCGCCTTCCCCTGCAAGCTCTGCCCCGCCACCTTCTTCAGCGCGCCCGGCCTGGCGCGACACGCCACCAAGTGCCACCCGCCCCCCGAGGGCAGGCAGGTGCTGCTGCTGCCCGTGCCCGTGCGCCCGGGCTGCTAGGGGCGCCCGGCGGCGGCATGGAGCCGGGAACAGGAGCCGGGAAGCGGGAACCGGGAACAGGAGCCGGGAACAGGAGCCGGGAAGCGGGAACCGGGAGCCGGGAGCGCAGGGCTCGACGTGGCGGCCCCGGGGACCGCGGGTCTTTGAGCCGCTCCGTGACCACCCTCCGTGACCACCCTCCGCAGCCCCCTGCGGCCCCGGGGCCCAGCACTGCTGAACATAGAATATTTAAAGAGAGAAATTATTATTTTTTTTTTTGGAGAGCCTGGTCTAGTTACTTCGTTTTCATGCCCTTAGCCCCTCCTAAGCTTCTGTGTTTAATTTATTGTGACGTGTTTTGTTTGCTGTATCCTGTATTAAATAGTCAAGGAGGTGAACATTCATATGAAGTCAATGTCGAGTCATACAGTAGCTAGCGAAACGTCTGCAAATTGAATCGTGCCGTCTGCTTGTGCCCGGAGAGGTGCCGATCTGGGGGAGCCGAGTGCGCAGCTCCCGCCATTCCCAACCCGCTGCCCGGAGCGCGGATGGGGCTGCTGGGGCCCGGGCTGCTGCCCGCTCCCCACAGGCCTGGCTGCTCCGGGTGCTGCCGCTGGCTTTGCTCCTGGTTTGCTCTGCTCCTTCCCAAATGGGACAGCACAGGAGGCCAGGAATAAGAAAAGCGAATTCAGTGTCCGGCTTGGAACAAGGCTTGTGCTTTGCTCCAAGTCAGCGGGGAAGAGAGGGGAAAAGCGGGCGCTTCGTTTCGGGAGATGCGCGGATCCCAGCCGCAGCCTTTGTCCTAACAGTGCCTACGGAAGGAGCGTGCAGGATGTGGGAGCCTTTTGGGCAGCGGCCTCGCAGCCGTTCCTGCCCTATTTGGTACTTGGCTGCACACGCTGCTCGTGCACAAGCGCTGCAATCCGGCTGCGCGCTGCAAACCCTCTTCCTTGTTTCATTGCAGGACGTGGAAAAAAATGAATGAATCCCATATAAGCTCGAGCAGCCAAGGTGTTGTGCCAGGAAGGGGGCTTACAGCTCGCCCTTCTCCTATGCCAGAAATAAAACATGTTGCTTTAAGCTGTGCATTTTCCAATCATTTATTGACAACTGAGGCTTAGATAAAGATACTCATTTATCTCCTTAAACGAATTTTCCTGGGGAGAAGGCTGCTAGGGTTCTTCTGTTTTTTATATATATGTATGTATTATATATATATATATTTTTTTTTTAAACTACCACTCTCCTCTCTCTACTTGCACCGCCAAGAAGGGCTGCAGCTCTCCCAGACATTGTGGTTATTGCCCGCTCCTGCAGCCAGCCCTGCGCTTGGCATTACCCAAGGAGCTGCATTTGCCGGACCTGGGAACAAGTTCCCAACCCAATGCAACATGTAGGGAAAGGGCTCCTGAACACCTAGAGCGGACACCACGTTTGTACCAGGAATGAAAGCTGCGCCCTGTATCACACTTACTGCTCCCCCGTACTAAGCCCTGCTATAAAATAAGAGCCCGATCCCCGAGGTGAATGAATAATATACAAAAGGTGGTAAGAATATTTTTATTGTATTATTAAATAGCATGTCTTTCCTTTAACCGTTACAAATTCGTAGATACTACATGAAGGACAATACAGAATTTATATTTCTATCAAGGCTCACACGACGTATTTACACATGCAGTCAGTACCGAGGCCATGCTACATTTTGCCACAGCATTTTGTTGTCTGCCAGGCCCCAGACGGGAGCATCTCATCTCCCATAGGAAAATCCCTCCGGTGGGGCAGGAGGCGGGAACTAACCTGTTCCTGCCAGGCCGGACTCCTCGGCAGGGCAGGCCGGGCTCCGGAGCGGGTTCCCTTTCCCGCCGCAGCACGGACACAGCGTCAGAGCAGTGAATGGACACCAGGAAAATGCCTGGTTTTTCTTTTTTTTTTTCAAATATAAGAAACAATAATATACATCTAGAGAGCCGGCAGCCTGGTGAGCAAGGCTACGAAACATGAAACTTCATGGCATTTACTATTGATACTACTTAGAGAAGCAAACATTATAAAAATATTTGGAAGCCAAGCAGGAGTAGAATTTCAGCACAGTGATTTTTTTCTTCTGGTTTTCCAGCATAGGCTATTGGCATCACCTGCACCTAGGAAATGATACGTTGCTTTGTGAGGAAAGAGTTGCTGCTCCTAGCAAGTTATTTCATTGGGACTCTGAAATGCTTGAAAGGCTGTTTATTTTACTCTCAACATAAATAATCTGTACACATCCTGTGCATTAACAACGGGACATCTGACAAGGACTTTACAAATGCAACTGCAATTTAAAATTGTACATTCATTTTCAAATTGTACATAGTTATTTCTTTGTTACAGAGACAATTGCAATGGGGCATAATAAATATAGTGTCATCAAACCGCAGTCTCCAATTCCGTGTTTCACTCGGCTCAACCAGAGCTACAGATTACTGCTGCTGCTGGTATCGTAACCACCCGGGGGGTACAAGGTGCGGAGAACAAACAGCACAGAGAAAAATAAAACAAAGCAGCCTGGAGTTGGATAAAAACCGAAAGCTAAAATATTAAAGTAAAATTCCAGTGTCACTGTTTAAAAGGAACATACGAAAGGGGCAGGGGGTCTAACCAGGGATGTTGTTTGTGAAGCGGGAGGTGCTGGAAGCGCCGCTGCTCGCGGGGCCGCGGCTCTCTCGGCACTAGGACTTGTTGGCGGAGCCGGAGGAGCGGCGGAGCTTCATGGACATGCGGCTCTTGCTACTCCGCGGAGACATTGGAGAGGCTAAGTCTGTTCCATCCGCCTGCGCTGCCGCTGCTGCCGCCACTGCTGCTGCTGCTGCTGCTGCCAGAGTTTCTCCCAGCGGGGTCTCTGGGCAGAAGCCTGCGGAGGACGGAAAGAACCGGGGCCGTGAGCACCGGGGCCGTGCGCGGGAGCCTCCGTGTCGCCACCGCAGCGCCCGCAGGCACCGCGCTGCCCCGGGGCCACCGCCACACACTCGCTCCCGGAGGAAAGGGGGTGCCGGCGGCTGCCAAACGCCCCGCTCGGCAGGAAGGCGGCAGCTGGATGGCAGCTCCGTCCTGGAGCCGGCAGTTCCCGGCCTCGGGCAGTTCCCGGCTCTGGGAGGCTCGGGGAGCCCCCGCGCCGCGACCCCGCAGAGCTCAGCACAGAGTTTAGGGAGCACAGGAAGGTGAAGAGCCCATTGCGCATGGAGGCAGCTCTGGGGATGCAGCTGGAGAGGTGGAATGGGCCAGGGCGAACAGGGTGAGCAAACAGCCTCCCCGCGGATCACGGGCCCCGCTTCCAAAGGCACCTTCCTTCCTACGGGACCCACAAGGCAGAAGCTTGAACAGACTGTGCTAACCAGATTGCTACACGTCACTTTATCCTTTGCAAAAAGAACAAGATGAATTTGAGATTAGGGCGAGCACCCAGCGCTGCTCCACAGCGGGCCCTGGGGCCTTCCTGGAGAGCCCTTCTCCTGACAAGCAGCATCTGCCTCCTCCAAACCCCTTCCACAAAGAGACACCAATGGAAAAGGAGAAACCATGAAGTCAGAACTGTGTTCTGCGTCCTGTATTATGAACATTAACATAATTATAAATATTAACACTGTGGGCTCACATATACAAGACTACAAACTATATTTTAATCAGCTATTTGAAGGGGCTGAACTCAATCACCTCAATCCCTACTGATCACTTTCGACCTGTACCAATCACGGATGGAAGCCTAGGCCTGTAGAATTCAATAGAAAATAAACCCTGCTGACTTCAGTAAGCCAGGATGTCGTTTGCTATTTCTTCTACACTAGTGGTAATTCCTTAGGATAATAATGCAAAGCTCAGAACTAAAGATCTCTCTCTCTCAGCACACATCCCATATATAACGGGTGCAAAACTGAATGAAATTTATTTTGAAAGATTCCTCTAAAATAGAACCAAAGGTCATCACGTAAGAAGCCTAACCGTACATTTAAAATACATTGTCATAAACCTAACTAATTTAGCAATCTGAAGGTCTTCCCTGTCTGGGCCATCATCTGCCTGCTCCAAAGAGACAAGACAATATTTTCCATCCTGTTCAAACTGCCACGACCCATTGAAGTGACAGGGAGGGACAAGGGCTGTTATTTGTTCCCCCGCTGGTGACAGCAATTCTGTTCATGAACTAGGTCCTTCATTGCCAAACGATCTGGGAAAGCACGATAATGCCTGACTCACTGCGCCGTGCACAGAAAAGAGGCAGGCAGGGAAACACGGACTCTCATTTTCTGAAATTCTATCTTGTTCTAGTTTTACAAGGAATTAAAGCATTTCAAATGGAAGTTAGAGAATAGAAAGTCACCGTTGTTGTTTTGCACAGCATACCATTCACAGCTAGCGTGAAAGACCTTCCGTTTCAAGCCTTTGCCCTTTACCTTGATGTGGCCAATGCTTTCTAGTGGAGGTTTTGGAAGGAGAAGAAATATCACAGCATTTCTTTCTTTGTTGAGAATGGAGAAGTGATGAGGAAGGAGAAGTGGAAAGAAGTGAGGAAGGGGGAGGAGAAAAGATAAAAGATAACAGGCGTGAGACATGAGACACGAACCGCAAAGATTGAAGGGCATTAACAGATGAGCACAGGAAACAGAATTCAGAATTTCATCATGTAACTGCTGTTCATGCTACAGGTTAAAGAGAGGGATGAGTTAGTCATGTGCAATGAAGCAACAGCTCTGAAATCAGGCAGCATACTTACCAACTAAGCATTACAAGGAAAAAAACAAAAGGAAGAGAGAGAGAAAGAAAAGAATTCTATAACATTATCTAGATCCAGCATTATTTTTATAGCAACAGAGACACATCCTATGCATTGCCTCAAATACTTTCTTAAAGGCTGTGAAAACAGTCAAATACTCACACACGTACACATACAATCTAGAAGGAAAAAACAAATGGAAACTTGATATACGCCTTCTGCTCCCCAGCGGCTCCACAGTTCTAACTAGGCTGGAATTCCAGCCAGTCTCAATTGAGACTACTGAAATCATGCAAACGATAAAAAACGCCACAGCACTTAAACTAATTCATCCGAGTCAAAGGGTAAAATTGCAATTTGGAATTTAATCATCAGACTGGATAAAGATTTTTAAAGATCTTTAAAATTTTGCTATTTTGATTAAGATTATTCTCATCACCTTAAAAATTAGTCTGCAATGCCTCTAAGCAAATATTAGAAAGAACAGATTTTCATGATTTTCATGAAATCCATTTTTAAAAAAATGGCTCAGATTTATTGAAGAGCAGAAGACATATAGAGTGATTTTCACATCTGAATATATCACACTAGAAGAGTGAAGAACAATGGCACTTAAAATATATTTTAGTCTGATAGCAATCAATAGACTGTTCAATAACTCAATTTCTTTGGTTTTAGTTACAAATATATATATACACACGCTCACGCACATACGCACACGTGGATATTAAATGTGGTATATATACTTTTTTTTTCATCTTACAGTTTTAAAATCTTTAGTGTAAAATGTTATATCTTTATATTTATACATAAAGAAATGTTTAATTACCCAAAAATATAAAAATGGGGCTAATAAGAGTCTTTGTAGACAATTAACTTGGAACCGGAAATATTAAGGGAAAAAACAAGAAATGTATATTAACATTTTAAAGAGCTTGAAATATGTTAGAAAGCATTTTTTTTTCTCTTTTCTAGGTTTTTTTTCTGTCTCCTAGCCTTGTCAATTGATCAGACTGGTATAAAGATATTTGACAAGCTATGATATTTTGGGGTCATCATATAAAGCTATTCAATTGTTTCAATTCAATTGTAAAACAATTTAATGTTTTATTTTTACATTTGTAAATTAAATTAACAAAGAAGTTACGCAGCAAAGTTGGAATAAGATATGTTCATATCCTATTGAAGTACTTAGGATCTTCTAAAAAGCTATATTGGTTATTTGACTCAGAAATTAACTACTTTTAAATATAAAATGCAATATTAATTATACCTGTACTTTTGAGTTAAAAGTGCAGTAGAGGAATCCAGTTATATCATAATATAGATATATTTGTAATAAATTCTGGTGGATTTAGAATCAATTCTGACTTTCTAAAAGGTAAAAATAAAAATAATAAAAAACGCAGAACAGAAGCCTGAAAGGGGGTGCATGTTCTGACCACCCTCAGTACTTCTAGCCGCACCATTCCAATTGTCTGGATCCTCATTTTCCAGGGTGCTATTTCTGAGAAGGACAAAGGAGGAAAACGCCCCTTGTGCATGTTAGAAAATCTCTGTGACCTTTAAAGCTCCTTTAGCCTGAGCTCCAGGGAAGAGCAGAGAGCACTATTTTGTACAGCGCGTCTCTTTTGCCCCTCTCACAAGCACCAGTCCAAATCTAGACAGTGGCCAGTCCCACAACCACACGCTCAGCCAAGCCTGGCTACGGTCAAGATGCTAAATCTCCCAGAAACTTGAGTTAAGGAAGCAAGAAGGGGATGCAGAAAGACTGCAAGAGTGGCTGCAAAGCGGAGAGAGGTGGGAGGAGAAGGAAAGTGGCTTGAACAGCTGGAAGACTGGAAGTGGCAGCACAGAGAGAACCAAGAACATGAAGAATAGAACAGGAGGGATCAAGTTTATGGGGAGTGAGCAGAGAAGCCCAGGGCCAGTAAATGATGCTCAGAAACTGTTTGGAAACATGATTTGTGGGTCAACCAGATCCACCGTGCCAGCAAAAATCCATGAAGGCCACGAGAAAAACTTCCCCCTCTTCCAGCAGCAGAGGTTGGGATAGAGGTTAGGCTGCTCCCTATTGCTACCAATCAGTGCAATACTTTCATTTGCAGAGGTGACTGATGTTGGATCTACAGGTTACAATTTTGCTGGTGAATCATATGGCTATTATTGAGTATTACAGAATTTCCCCTTCTGCTCTATGCTTTAAATAAAAGTGAAAGGAATTAACATATGGAAAATGTCTTTACAAGGCGTTAAGTCAAACATCGGCAAGCTAGGGGATTCTAGAATCAAAACAGCATGTCGACTCCTTAATTTCACCCCTTTGTGCCTATGCAAGGGATTTTTTTAAAAAAATTGCATTATTACATTTATTCTTTTTCTAGACCAAGCTCACTAAATGTACAAAGTTGCTCTGTTTGGGTCTCTGGCAGTCCACTCTATTGCCCCAAAGTGCCTCAAGCTTCCCATGCCCTAGGTGGTTTATTCAAGAAAAATGCTTGATAATTCTATTAAGATTGAGTTTCAGTTCTTCCAATGTGCTACTTCTTGGAAAATTTCAGTGCTTTTTGAGGTTTTGTTCTGATTTGAAAGTAAAGAAGTTCTTCAAAAGTCTGGACTGGAGAAGGGATAACAGGAAGCTCTTCCCAGCCCTGCCAGACATACAGCTTCTATATTACATTTTGGCACTTAAACTGTGCTTCAGAACACAGACTTCAACCACCACCACTATTGTTTAGACCTTCCTACAGTGAGAAAAAGACCATCACTCTCAGCTGCGAGGGTGTAATAGAAGGCCAGAAATATTAACTTATGTATTCGAAGTTACACAGCAAATGGCAGCACAGGAGGTTCTGGTGCTGGCTGCTGCACAGAGCTCCTGAGCTGCAGCTCCTCCTGCGCCAGGCTGAGGTATCGTTGCCTCTCTATTTCCCTGCTTCGTTACCTGCAAATTGGCAGCGTCACCTACTTTGGAAATGGGGCTGTATGGCTTGAAAATATACGAATCACTCCTGGGGCCTAAAAGTCTTCTGCTTGCATCTCAGGTAAAATATTATGACTAATTTAGAGAGGTCTGTTTATTTATAGGATCTACTATATTGAGGTACTATTCTAGTAGCCTGAGAGAAAAAAATCAGAATCTCAACGTAATGGGATCAATTAGCTCTTCAGTTTCTCGATCTGTTCTGCAACACAGGTATCTGTCTTACACAGTAACTATATAACAGGAAATACTATTTTTGCTGTTAATCTGTTAGTCATTATGGAGAAAAAAAATACAAGGCAACTGCACTATATTCTGTGTTCAATGTGCAAGTAAATCTCATTTTTTTAAAATGTATACATTTACTCTACTAATCAGATTCTTAAACATAGAAGGTGGAACTTCCAGAAGCTATTTCGACAAGACAATGTAAATATCTTCATAAAACAGCAGCTGTCACACTAACGAGGGATATATCTCTGTGGAAAAAAACTCTGATAAATTATGTGAATCAGATAAAATCTGTCACTGTTTATGGCATGTGTTCTATTTGCTCTGATTTTCACTGTTAAAATGACAACAGTAGCACCCCAGAACTGGCCAAACAGATCAGAGCAACAAAATAAATTACATTGGTAATTTTCCACATACCTTTTGTGCTTACAAGGAGAAAGTATATAGAATATTTTTAAAAATATAAACAACTTCAGCAACTATAGACTTGGTGATCAAGATCTATAGCCGAGAAATCTTTTCTAGTCTATTCCATCCAATCAGTTCTCATAGATAACTGACATAAATGATTTTTTTTAATAACAGTTATGACATTCATCTTTAGAAGCTATTTGGAAATTTTCAGATGAGTGTCAGCCTAAGAGATTTTGGGTCATCTGGGGTTGATGAATGTGTGGATTCCAAAACAGGATTATAGGGCCACTCTTGTAGATAATCCTGGCAAGAAACAGAACTCTGTACCTGTCTTTCAAGAAATTTCAGTGACTCTGCAAACTTAAGAGTATCTATTTTTTTTAATAGTGCATATGCTGGATTCATCCTTGGGATCACACATCCTCAAAGCTCCGGGTCTTCTGGAGCTATCCCACCCACAGGTCTGCATGAGAATGGGAAATCAGTGGTTTCCAGGCTAACCAAGCCTTGGGGTCCCCTCTTGGGCAGATGACTGCAGCATTTATTTAAACCCTCATTGATGTGGGCACTCAAGAGGCAGCCCGAAGGCGGATGGTGTGCTGCTATTCCAGGCAGTGTGTCCTGGAGGTGAGGATAACAGCACCAGGAGGGCTGCATCCAAGCTGGGTTAGCTGTGACGTTGAGGCAGGGCTGGGAATCCAGGCTGGAATGAGGATCCGCCTCTTCCCTGTGCTGCAATTAACACTCAGAGGCCGGGAGGCCTGGACACAGATCTCCCTCCCCTGGTGCTGGGTCAGGCTGTGCTGCGTGTCCGTGCCGGGAAGCTCCTGGCTGCTCCCGACGCGGATGCACTTGGCAGCTCCCCTAAACAGCGCGACATCGAGAAGAATGTGCCCCTGAGGAGGGGACGTGGTGTTTGGGGGTACATAAACACATGCACGGGCATAGGTTAGTGCAAAATAAATCACAGGCTCCTATTAATGAAGCTGCTGTAGGAAACTGGTACAGGTGACAGAAAGACCATGTCAAGAAACAAGTTTTTCAATCATTTTGTTTTCCCAGATCGAGTTAGAGGATATCAAGTATGATTAGAATGATTTTTAAAGTAATACAGGAATAGCCACTGCAGAGCAGTGTTCTGTAAGACTCCGGTGCATCGGGGAAAAGCAGCTTTGGTTGACCCTGAAAGAATGAATTAGATGAACTGTGTAGTACGATTTAATTTGGAAAGAGATCTTCTTAAGTGAACAGGTAGAACTGACGTAAGTGCAAATGCACTTTACAAAAACAAATGCAAATACAGTTTATACTAGCAATATCAATGTCTCTGATGCTGAATACTTATGGAGATTAGGGAGGAAAAGGGGCAAGGACTGGTATCCCTGCTTATTACTTTTAGTATTTCCAGTTACAGATCTTTCCTATTTTAATGTTTTTATACTTTTCTTTCCTTATGCAGCTTAGTATTCACTTACAATTAAGTATGCTGGTTAACAGAAAGATTAATTAAATCATCTTACTGCTTTTTTGTATTGGTCTAACTTGTTTTACGTTGCTGGCTTTTAAAACTTAACTTAGTTTCTCTTGGTTATTGATTATTTGCACTGGCTTAGCTATACCCTTTTTTACACTCTAGAAACCGCTGCTTATTTCTACTAATAGTTTATACTTTCAGACAAAGGGATCTCAACATTTTTAACATCTACCAGTCCTTCCTTCTGTAGTAGTAATATGGATTCTTTTAATAACTGTAGAATTAATTTCTATATTTTGCAATCAGTGAACAATTTTTTTGTGTAACTTGCTATATCTAATTTAGACTTCCTAAATTTTGCTGAGAATTTTAACTTTTCCACAGTAGTATTTATACTTATTTGGCATTAAATTGCAGTTTCCTAATAAAGAATTTCAAGTGTTACACATTTTTCTTCTCCTTCTCTCCTGTATTATCGTTGTAGAATGTTTTACAACATCAATGAAAGACAGTACAGGGTACAAAACACACCACTGCCATCCAGTACTACTTGTTCATGCTGAGAAACAAAGGTCAACATGATAAAGTGTTACTCATTCAACAACTGTCTCTACCATTAGTTACCTTCATCCCAGAACCAGTGTTAGTGCTTCATGCAGACCTAAGGTTAGTAAGAGACTAAAACTTTAAAAAGATGTAGCGGTCATTTCTCAATCAGTGTGAAATTCTTTTTAGTGTGAACAAGGGTAACAAGGAAAGTTTGCATACAACTTGGTTACAGGCTTAGTGGTCTAGTAAAAGTAATAGGAACAAAGGTTTTTTTTGGACACTTTGTCTTACCTTCAGATAAACAGAACTGATATTTAATGATCTAAAAGAGGGGAAATAAAATAAATGAAATAATCATAAGGAGTACAAGAAATTTCAGAACAGGAAGGCCTTCAGTTACTCAATTTTCTGATTTTCATATTAGTAACTGAAATGCAGTATCTACTTATAAACCATATATTTTACTAGAAACTAAAAATGACTTTAAGAACAATTTTGTGGATCGTAATCAGAAACAAAAGTGATGTTTTGAGCCAGGCTCTCAGCTTTCCAATTTAAAACTTTATATTCTAACAATTTCATAAATTTAAAACTTTATTATCAAGAAGGTGTACATATGTTAATGAATACATCTGCTTGAACTAGTCTAGAAAAAGTAACAGCATTTCCAGGGAGATTTTATATAGGGAACATGACAAAATTCACTGTGGAGGACCAGGCTATGGGTGCTATTCTGAAACATTTTCCCAAATCTTAATGTACAAGAGAACACAACAAGGATTTAAAGGCATCTTTCCCCATGGTTCTTATATATGTAAATATAGTCTTTTAGAATAAGGATAACTCCTAATGATATGTGAAGGTCTGAATTTTTAGCCTTTATAAGTACAGATACTGCATTTTAAGTGGGATGGTGTAAACACAGTTCTTCACTGTATTTCTTACCTGTCTCGGAGGGCAAGTGGTGGTAAGGTGCTGGACAGAAAACCTGAGCAGCAAAATCCTCAAAAGTTGTAGGTTCTAGGTGATGCTGAACAATGGTCTGCAGGTATCGCGCTCTTTCCTCGTAACTGATTTAGCCAAGAGTTAAGGAGCAATTTCACATCATGTTCTATAACTGCTAAAGGTTAATGCATAGTAATTCAGAATTCTTTTATTAAATGCATAACAAGAATTTCTGTGATTTCATATTATTTTAAACCTTTACGTAAGTATCATATTACCTGATGCACTGAATTAATGTCAATTGGAAGATAAACATGATGAATGTGAACCTGATGGTTCAGCTATCTCATTTTCAAGTCTGATGCAATACTTGAAGGTTTTCTTTTTCTTCAAATAACAGCAATAAAGAATAACTTAAATTATTCCATTAATTAAGCGATTTGGCTGTACACACTAGTCGCAATTAAATACAGACACTGAACAATTTTGAAGACCTATGGTATAAACAATAATGTTAGCATTAAGAAAATAAAATATTTTGCACTTTTCAATAAAAAAAAAAGCTTCCATAATCCTTAAACACACACACGCAGTTAAGATAAATACATAGCTCTATCTGAGCATTGGGAAAAACACCTTGTCAATTATGCCATTAAAACAAGCAAGAATATTTGTAAAGAATCTGCAGGACCCTTAAGTACTGGCTAACAGGGTGTCGGCAGGGCACTGACAGCAAAATGCTGTACTTCTTCCTTTTCATTGCATTCTCCCTCTCTGATATTATTGACAAGAGACCGGTATCTTGAAGTGTTGTCGCTTTTGAAGAACCCACTCCAGGCTTCTTGTTCCAGCAGGCCTGATTGCGCTGTTAGCACAGAGAGAGCGAGAAAAAGAGAGAATATTTCTGCTGTTCATGAAAGCAACTATGGAAATGGCTGTCAAAATGTAGAGCAGCAGGCAGCAACATACAATTATCAAGAAAAACTACCATGCTGACTTCATGCCGTATAGTTCCTGAACTGAGAAATCAGTTAACCTTTTCTCTCACAACTTTTAAAGTTTTCCAGCTGGACTCAATGTGTCGAGCAAGAGAGGACTTCCTGAGCTACCTTATGTAACCTTAAAGTGATCAGAAATGATTCCATGGCATGTACTCTTGGGCATGTTTTTGTTTTCCATGCTTTATTTGCAGACAGTGAGATACCTTTCTCCTTAAATATTCACTTTCTTTTACTATGAAGCCAAAGACCCAAAAAAACCACACTGCTGTAGAGGAATGCACTCAAAAGAATTCTTTGAAATTTCAAGGTTTTGATTTTAGGTCTGTTATTTTGGAGGGTGGGAACAGAGAGGAAGAGACTCTACTGCCTCCCTTTCACCCTCTGTGAAGTGGGGCTAATATTCTTCTATGTATACATATTTCTAGCAATGTAAGCATGAGAAGTGCATTGCAAGTGATAAACACTTCTTACAAGGGTTGACATTTTAAATAAATGACTATATTTTAAGTTATGATTAGCAACACTCAAGCCTGAATTTCAGCTGAAAACAGTATCCTTCATCTTAGCTACTGAAACTCTTCTTCAACTGTTCCTATAAGTCCACTTTTAAATTGCTTTCTGTACAATATTTAGAGCAGATTTTGCATTCTAAGTACAAAAATATGTATACAGTATCTGAAATAATTTCCTTGTGAATAAAAGCATCAAGCATCTTCATAGTATTAACTTAGATCACAATTTGACACAGTGAACTTATGAAACATTTTTTCCTCTAAAATTTGAGTCCCAAATTCTTTCTGCATCCACAGACAGCTGAATGTCAGAAAAACTCTGAATCGGGAGAATTTAGCAACGGGACAAGAGAAAATACAAAAATCTTCCATTGTAAAGATTCTTCCATTGGGGGATAAACACAGTATTGAGCCTTAACACAGGAGAGTAATATAGCACAGATTTTAAGAGGCCATGTATAAGTGTTAGAGGATGAAACCGATGGTTGAAGTCTAAATAATACTACATATCTCACAACTTGTTGAAAAGCACTTTTTCATTGGGGGAGATTCACAGCTGCTGAATTTTCTGCAGTTAATAGAGTCCTTTGATTCACAGCAGTGCCCCTTGCACAAAAAATACTGGCCTTTGTGTATTACCAGAAACTAATTTTCTATTTGGCTGCAAAGGGAAAAATGGGGTTATTGCTTCTCCCTCCTACAGAGCTTTTCATTATGCCTGATGCACTCAACTTCTAAGCTCTTCTGAGAAAAAAAATAACTGAAGAGGCAAGAGGTAGAAAAATGAGCTTGTTAGCACATTAGAAGTGAAGTATCTTGGTGGGCCCTAGAAATTCCCAGTGGTGTGTTAACTTATCACTCTATGCATGCTGGCACTGATAGTCTCCCAATTGATCACTCTCTTTTCGCACCAAAGGTGCTGCCAGGAAGCAAAGGCTGAAGGCCCACAGGAGAACACGCTGCTATCAAAACAAGCTGTTTTTAAAAGTCTGCTTGAATGGGTAAAATGTTTCATGAAAAAGTAGGGTGGAGACACCTACCTGCTTTTAAAATGGTCTACTTTCAGAGGTCTCTAAAGGAAACCTTTTAGTTTATCTTATTATATCCAAAGCTTATACACAAATAAGGCAGAAATGAAGGAAAGTTACTACTTTAAATGTGACAAGGACATTCCCATTCTTCAGCCTGGGCTCCTATCTGCTGACCAGACAAAGAAGTCTTGACACAGATGCTGACTGAGGAGAAAAACGCACTTGTTAGTACACAGAGAAGTAAGAAATAACAGAGAAGACAGCCTTACATCAATTCTAGAGGATAGCTCAAATGTGCCCTTAGTACAGTCAGAGAAAAGTAATTCACCTAGCTAAGCTGCCTCTTTTTCTTAACAATTGACAAAACTGTCTGCAGCTTTCTAAAACAGAACCTCACTTAAAACCAAAGATCTGTTATGAAAGCCAAGTCCAAGGTTTGCAGTATTCTGCACTGACATATTCATAGAAGAATCCCTTTTCTGTATTAGAAATTGAATAGCTGAGTTGTGAATGTTTATATCTTCTATTCATTCATACTTTAAGAATATTTTAATATTTAAAAACTCCAAATTTGTATGCTTTTGAGGCTGAGATAATCTAGACACTATGTTTGAATGCAACTATCTGCAAGAGTGGCCGTAATCCCATAGTAGTTAATTTCTACATTACTTCTAATAGGCTAGACATTTATTCCTTTAAAATGCTGCTCTCTAGGGAAGAGTTATTAGCACCTATAAATTGAGTGGCACATACAAACTCAATGGCTAGTAATAACAGGCCAATGCAAGTTATATTCTTACTGTGAGTGGACGTTGCCACTGGCATCAGCAATTAAGACAGAAGGGGAAGGATGCATGGACTAACCAGTGGAGCATCTGGCTTTAGACACAGAGTGACTAAAGCCATAAACTAATAACACTGAGAGCTTTCTACTGTTGAAGAAAGTGCTAAGCAGAATAAAAGGAAAACTTTTTTTAAAAAAAAATTGGTAATATACCTACATTAATCAGAGTTACTTCCCTAATTTATCAGCTAAACATCTAAAGATATTTAATCCACTGAATGCATAACAAAAAAGCCTGAAGATTTGCTGAAATGACTCCATTATACTTTTTTTAAAATAAGCTTTATTATGAAAAATATGCCATGTAGGTCATATAGCTGTTTATGCTATCCACTGTCCACATTTCATACTTCCATCTGTCTGTATCTTGCATCTGTCTTTATCCTATTTTGCTTTATGGTTAGATTCTTAACTTCCAGGGGATAAACAACACCTTGTTTGTGCTGTACATCATCTCAGTATAATAAAATTGTGGACTGTGATATGAATCCATATGGACTGCAACAGTGAAAGTAAAGTACCTCCCTTCCTTTGTTAATTCTAGGCCTTTTCATCCACCATTTTCATCCTTTTCCTTCACATGCAAGGTAATTCTTTCATGCTGCTTTTTGTTGTTGGTTTTTTTTTGGCATTTCTCATGTATCTCTTAAATCTTCCTACATTCAGTCTCCAAAAAATCATGTACCTTCCTTTGTCCAGTCTCTCCTACTGGTCTACCCATTTCAAGTATTTACGCTGAAAGTATCTCCTCACAATCCTCAATTCCACAGAGGTGCAGTCTTACTCAACTATATGCTTTCTTTCTATCTTCTTATTCAGATCTCTCTAGTTTTAGCACAAAGTCTGCCTGTAAATTGTGTCGCTGAATAATAAGTATTGCAATTCATCTCTCAAAATAAATCAAAATTCCCAAGAGATGAATTAAGAAGCTGGCACTTCACAACTCTGTAATCCATCTTCTACTGCTTATATTACTAAGTGCCAGACCTGCAAAAGGGTTGGAGAAGAAATTCTAGTGCCTGCTCCAAAGACCATTTGATATCATATGCTTCCTGAGCAGGGACCAGAATTCAGGGACTCTCCTCTCTCAGACAAGGACCATAACCACTGCTCTGTTCAGACAAGCATATACGTTCTCTGTGATGCAGAGGATAACTTATAAGAAAATCAATTTCAGGGGACAACTGTGAGTGCTTTATTATTGAATGTCCTCAACCCTGATAGTTATGACAGTCTTGCAAGAGGCATTGGATGTGGGCTCAAAATTGGTAGCTACTCTCTCATTTCCTGTAGGACTTGCTCTTGCTCTAACTAGCAAGTTACCTCCTCCGTGCAGGCATGGAGAGTGGGCCTGCTTTCCAAATGCTGTGCTTGGCTGTCCTGCAGGCAAGGTGAGCAAACACCTGCCCACTGGATGAACTTGCTCCCTGCCTCTTTGGGGTTCTGGAAGAACGTAGGCAGCTCCAGCACGTGCTGAAAGTTTTAAGTACTTGTGATCTTCAGAGGCATCCAAGATTAGGCAGCTGCTGGGTACAGATTCTTATTACTAACATTTAATACACAGGCACCCATAAAGGCCAGTGAGGACCTGGCCTTTGTTGAGTCAGATCAACAAAGGAGAAGGGTGGCTAAAGACTTTGCAGATGCATTTCCAAGATGGACTTCCAAGATGGATTTCCTAAGCAACTTGTGTGAGGAAAAGATCATGCTAGAGAACCTATTCCTCAGTAGAAGCTTAAAAATAAAAAGAGGCTAAAGAGATATAGGTAGAGTTCATTAACACACAAAAATAGTGATGGGAAGATTTGTAATGTTTGAAAACACTGAAAGATCACTATTTCATTTGTTCACCAGAATTTAAAAGATATTCATTTGTAAAGTACCTCTATTCGTCAATGGCAGAAAAGCTATTGAGACTTTTTCCAGTTCTTCCAATCAAAAGAAAGAATAGATACTTTCAGAAACAAAAGTAAAATACTATGCCTCAGCTTCCATTGCAGCAGATGATTTCAAGATTTATATCAACTTCACTACAGCTTTAGGAAATACCCTAAATTATGTTGTTGATTTGCATGATGTTAGTAAGCCAAATAATACTGCAGGTATTTCTAAAAACTTACTGCTGGTCTGGTCAAGCCCAACAGACTTACAAATTTCAATTTTAGAAAAAAATCAGAATTATAAAAAGGACCAAAAATTATGACAATTTATGAAAGGGAGGAAATATATGCACTCTTCACTCATTTTTCCCTACTATTGTGCCTCTTATTTAGAAAATCCTAGCAAAAATTTAAATGAGATACCTCCATGAAGGTTTTATTCATTAGTCATGATGTTTATTTAAACACAACATAAATACATATGTGTATATATATATATATATATATATATGCTATGTGTGTGTGCATGAAAGTGTGGTATATCACTGTATTGCTGTAGATTGGAAGGTGATATCACAAATTTTTTCCATGACACTCTTTGACATAAAAGACAAAACAGACCAAAATCCCAGCAAGGCACAGTGCACAGCCTACACTGGAGGGAGATTTTAAGCATCTTGTTTCCTGGCCTGAAATGGCACGAAAAAGAACTCACAAAACCAATTGCTGCAATTTGAGATATTTACAAAGGAACAAAGTATCAACCTCATCAGATTCTTTTGATCGAGTTCTTCCTAGTAATAATTTTTGATGCAAAGATGTGGAAGGAGGATTGCCTGTAGTAAACAGGTAAGTAGAGAACATTAGGACTATGGTTTTACAGAAGACGAAAGAAAAACTTTTGTCATGGCAGAATTTGACTTCTAAAGAAAGACAGGACAAAAGTCACACATCAGAGTAATGGAAATTTTTTCTGGGAAATCTCACTCTGAAAGAGATTGTGCAGCGGTTGTCAAACCCTCTGAACACATACTGAGTCACTGCAATTTGTACCCTTTGTTGGCTCTTAGAATTAAGGATGTAAGTTGGGCTGCTATTGATCCAGTGTTGGAAATCCTGCAACAAGCAGTGTTTTGTATGTAGGTGGGTGATCAGTATCAACTGGCCACACTGAGAGGAGTAGTTAAAGTCCTGTTTTATTCTGAAAAGTGACTCTGTGGAAGTGGCATCATGGTGTTCCCTATTTATTGCATCTCAGTGATTTCCACATCTAGTTTGCACAGTATATAAATAACAACTTTTTTCCTTCCAGCTGCAACTTCTACTAATTCAAGCCAACTTAGTATCTGAAAGTCTGCCTCAGTTCTTTTCTGTTTCTTAAACATTATCAATATTGAAAATTGTGTATAAATATGTTGCTCTGTGCATCTGCTTATGCAGATATTCAGTAAATGAAAGCTGATTCTGCATCTGCAATTGGAATTTATCTGCAACCCTGATGATTCTTGAAACAGAATCTTGTTCAGTCTCCTCATGCTCAACGACAGTTCTTTAGGTCAAACAGAAGAAAAAATTACTATGCTTGACATCATCGAACAGGTGCAGATCAAAGAATTTAAAATTGTATACTTTTTCCTAAGCTTGTTTTTCTCTACATAAACCATATTTTCAATATCAGTGACAGCAATTTTGCAATAAAAAGTAACAGTCTATTTTCTCATTTCTAAAAAATGACATAAAACTCAAGAGGACTCAGCAGTTATATTTCAACAGTAAATTTATAAGTTGTACTTCATGAAATCTTTTCAAAACCATCTAAAGGACTCAGCGTTAGTTATGCCAAACGACTAGTTTTAAAGACATGTATACATATAATAACCTACTAACTGATACAGATCATATTAAAAATCAAAGAATTATAAAAAAGTAATGCTAAGAATGTGTAATCCAAAATTAATATGCTATACAAAATATCCTTCATAAAAAATATATTTATCACAAGATATAACTCCAAAAGGGCTTTCTGAGGCTACTTTCAAAATGTGAACTTGTTCATGGGGAAGAAAAGCATGTATATAAATGTGTATAATGTATATTGATATATGTATACCAATTAATGCTAACAGCCCAAATCTGTTTCCAATTCATTTACTTGCTTCTTTCTACAAGAGGAATATAATGAAAATGACTTCTTAATTTTAGTACTAAAAAAGTTCAAAATATTTTTTAATAAGTTAAAAGTTACTGGGCAAATTAGAGCAATAAACACCTTTGTCATTTAGGACAATATTTCCTTTAGCAACATTAATCTTAGAGATAAAGGAGAATAATTCTGGTACATCTATGCTATGGTGCAGATGGTTAAATTTCTTCAAAGTAAACACAATCTAGATAACCTAGATAAAGTTACAGTCACTGAATGCTTCCAAGTCAAAGCCATTCTTCCTAGTTTACTAATACAATATGTATTGAAAGACATTGACTTTATCTACATACATATGTGAGCTTTCACAAAGTAGGCACTTTCAAAATTGCTAAATCATTGCAAGAATTTCTAATTGCTGCTTATATTCTCCCTGAAATTTCCAGTACATTAAAAATACTGCATTGCAATCCTTCTATGAATATCCTGGATATCTTATTTTTATGTTGTTCCATCCGTTCTTATAGCTAACTACTCTAACTACTCACAGAAAAAGCTGTGATTTGTCAGAGCAGACAAAGCTGAGCTTTAATCCACCCCAATAACCATATTGCCAAGTCTATATTGTTTACATTGCATCTCAATTAAGAGACAGGCAGGACACCTGGTACTTCTTTATCTAAGTCCCACGGGCTGCCAGATGACTCAAAATCCATAACAGGTGCTAAGGCAGTGTGAGTGTAGCACCATTAGCACAGGCTAGAATTGGATAAAATTTGGATTGTGCTTAACCACTTACCACACTCAATTATGAAATGAAAAGTGTAACTGCCCTGCACGATGCTCCTTTTCTAAAGTTCACACAAAGGCACTTTCAAAGACATGCTGAATTAAACTGCAAGCCTACTGGACTTAACATAAATCCTGAGGTTAATATGAATATTCTCCAGCTGCATAAAGCTATATATATATATATATACATATATATACAATCCTTTAAAATATCTGTATAAAACATTACCATATTTTAAATCAAATAAATTCTAATTCTGATCATCTGCTTATGAAAGAAAAACAAACGGGTGTTCAGAGCAACTGATGTTCAAAGTTAACAATTACTGAACTAATATAATTTATGCAATACTTCCACTGTGTAGAACTCATAAGTTATTTTAAGGGCTCTGGCAAATTAAGCATCTGGATGGATTTTAGCACAAGAAGGTTCAAGTGAAAAAATAAAGGACAAAAGAAATTTCTTCATACTGAAAATCCCATTGTAGAGAAATTAAACTAAATATTAAGCTTAGACACTGACAGAACACACCTCATGAGAGAAAAAATGAGTATCAGAAATTTTACAGTGGGCAATTACTTAAGAACTATCTGTATCTAAATGTGCAGTAATCAAATTAAGTTTCTATTTAATATTGTAATTATCAAGAACACAAAATAGTGATTTTATTACCAGAGTAAGCAGTAACAAAGTACAGTAAACTGTCATTTAAGACAGTGTCATAGTATCTACGATAAGCAGCATATTGGCTTAAACTAATGCACTATATGCCTCTAGGGAATGACAGGCTCAGAGACTGGGTTTTAACATCAGAATCTATCCATTAATCTTGACTTAAATATAATCTACTCTGCAGTAAGAGGAAGAATAGGCATTCAATGAATTATCGGCTTGAAATATAGCAGGAACGTATTAACAGAAACATGTAGTAGAAATCTCAGTTTCGCTACTGTTCATTGTGTATTTCTCATTTTACAAAGCCCAAACTGCATTTTAGCATGAAATAGAAAGCATAGAAAGATGAAACGGGTAACATTATCAGAAAGACCAATACCTCAAGACTACAAGAGATTCAATTTAGTGGTTGTGTGGTTAAGAGACTAACGGTAGCATTTACAAATAACCCACTTATTTTAGTAATAGGCCGCAGAGGTGAAAACAAAACAGCGAAGGCCACAACACTGATGTCTGCATGCAGGCAGAATTACTATTCTAACTTCTGGGCAGGATTTTGTCTTTTTAATGTTTCCAAGATAGGCATCAATGGAATATAGGATTCATCTGTTTGTTATTTATTTTGAGGCCAGTTGCAACTAGTCCTGTGTTGGGCCTTCAGAACAGTTTACAAACCATCTCTCACATAGCGCGTGTACAGAAGACAGCAGGCTGTAGGGGAGGCAAAGAGGCAACAGGCTAGAGGATGCGGTTTATTAAAGATGTTGCAAAAAGGGACCTATGAGAGATGCTAAGCCAATGCAATCATCACTCCACCCCACAAATAATGAAGATACCATAGCGGAAAGGAGCTACTAATGCCACATTTAGGGAGAGGGATTTATCTCTGCTCTGACACTTGGGCATTATATTGATTTGAACTCAAACAATTAAGATTGATGTATGCAAAAGCCAGGAAGAAAAGCTGACTCTTTGCTCTCTGCTATTAGTATGCGTGCAGAAGCCCACTGTTTTCATAATCTCAAGAGTGTAAATTTCTATCTTAAATACTTTCACTCCATAAACAGACATATTAATTGATGAGAGAAACAGTTATGAAAATGTCTTTCTTGAAGGCATCACTACAAACTGCAATTTAACGCAAGTTTACAACTACACCATTTCAAAACATTGTCCGGTATAAAGACTACCTGTATAGAAATTGATTCTTCTGCAATTTCATACTACATAGTAAAAAAACTTCTCACAAGGGAGAATTTGTCATTAATCCTGACGTATTTTTAGAAATTTTCTAACTACCTTCCTTTCTTTTAAAGCTGAACATTTTCTGATTACTCTGAGTTGCTGCTGTACAGCTATGAGACAATCTACTTCTGTATCACTTCAGAAGGCAGCAAAGTCTTCCTCAATTTTTAAAATCAGATGACAGGCATCTTTTATTTAAAGGAAGAGCACATATTCATCCTCGGTTATTTCCCTCTCTCTATTTCGAGCAGCAATTAGCAGAGCAGCCCTTTCACCCTCCTGCCCAGCGCTGTCAAGCTGCTGGGAGCTGTTTGCCACAGTACAATGGTGCTATTGTGAACACGGTCTGGGCTTCCTTCCCACAGAGAGTTAAATGGGCAGTTCCTGCTGCCCATGATTGGTGTCCAGCAAAACAATACCAGGTTTTATCAGTTCCACGCCAAAGAAGTGAAGCCAGGGAACCCAAGCCTTCCTATCGTGCTGGACCATATGCCAGCCCTGCTGGCCCCAAAGGTTTATCACTGAGAATCAGGATCCATCATGTCCCCTGTGAAATTTCACTGCACATACCTTCTGTGAAATGCATGGCTTTGCTGAAAAGTGACCTTTTTCCACAATTGGCAAGAACAGATGGATGGTAACTATGGTTTGGCAAGCAGAAATTAAAAGATTTTCTAATAGCCTGCATTCTTACATGTATGGGAGCAGAAGCATTTAGAAGGAAATAGATATACAGAGATATATTGGTGACCCACAGATCTATTCAGGCACAGTTAATCAGCAATTAAACCATGTTCTCCACTGGCTAAGAAGTATATTGTGATTAATTTGATTGGCCAGGCTATGATTAGGACACATGTACTTTGGACTACCATATGGTAATTCCAATTACTGCAAGACTAACTTTTAATCCTTGCTTTATGTTAGTTTCTTCATTTTTTTCCTATTAAATTTGAAGCACATGGAGAATAAATAATATTTATACAGCTTGATTTATTACTATTTTAACCTATGTAATTAGTAAATACTAACAGATGAAGAATATTCTATTTCCAGATAGATATTTTAACATATTCACAGGTATTCTACATAAATCCTTTTCTTTTTCAGTAGCTCAAATGCAGCCCTGCAGGAGGACAAAGACAACCAATGGGCTTGTTTCTATTTCATCCACATTTTATTTGATGCCTAGATCATCTTCTAATCCCTGCAGAATAAAGTATGTCCCGACCATCTTGATTACCACATGTAGAATGATGCAGAGTTTGCCAATATCTTACTTAACTCTTTGGAAAACATCATTCTACCTTCTAAAATCACTGTTCGCCAATTAAAATTGTTACAAATAATAATGTTTCTTCTCAATTTAAACAACAGAAAAGGTCATACAAAAAAGTATATATTTATTCTTTTCATATATACAGCTTCTAGTGTTTTAACATAAAAAAAAACACTTCTGAGTTCTTTGTAAGTCCCTTATTTGTTATTCATGGCGAATTCATAATTAGAAGAGAAACAAATTAACAAATAATGCTCTGTTTTGAAACATAAAAACACAGCTTAAGTAGTTTAAAAAATGAAAGGTTTCTTACTTTAATCTTAGAAGACATGAAAAATGGCTTCGTCTTCTCAGGTTTTATTCCTAGAATTATAGGATCTATTAGAGAAATCTGTATGAATTTTAACACCTTAAGAGGGCAAGAGTCTTAACATATTAAAAACAAGCTTTTGTTATTAAAATATTAATTAATTAACAAGGTTAAGTAGGTATTAACAAAAAATCTGTCATCTTATGTTAGGTACGATGTGATCACTCTGCATAAGATAGAATCAGGTTATTTTTGTCCTTCTAGTTTAATATCTCTCATCCTTTTTTCTTTCCCTGCATATTTTGTTTAAAGGAAGGATATATAGACATTTGAAAACATTTTATGAGAGACTGCTCTATTAACTTCCAACATACATATATTTCCTATCTTAGAAAGAATCACTCCCCATCTCTCAAGTGACCCAAATTCAGAAGTTCTAGGAGCCTCATAAAGCACTTGACTACTTTTTGGAGTCCACTGACATCCTTTTATTTTAAATTAAAATCCTTAAAACATAAACCAATAAATCAAAAAGTCTAGCTGTATTTTAAACAAAAATGAGTTGAACTAATTTCCCCCTTTTCAGATGAGTAGATTCAATTCATGAAAGAATATAGATGTAAAAGAAGCTAAAGTACATTTTTCTAAAGGAAAAGATTTCCACCCCTGCTCCCCCTCCAACTTGGTTACAATGTCAACAGTGTACTCAATATTTTAATAAGTGTAATTATTATAGTATTATTATTATACAAGTATTACAATTGTATTATTAGTCAATCAGATCTGTCTCATTTGATGTGTTGCTCTTTTACCACTTTCAAGAAAGTCTTACGCATTAAAAAAAGAATAACAAAGCTGTACTACTAATTTAAACCAAATTACAGACATCCTGTCTGTTCTATAAGACAAGATGACAATATTATTACTCTCAAACCCATGTGCTTGCAATATACCTCTTCATTGTTACTCCTAGCATCCTCAGCTAGTGCAGATCCGTGGATAGCCCATAAACAGTCAAGAGGCAGAGAAAAAAGAACCGGTGAGACAGAGAACGCAGATTCTGTAGGATTACAGCAAAATACGCTTCCTAAAACTGCTTTTAAGCTAAAATGAAGTATTTGTTGTATGCTGAAAAAATTCAAAAAAATCCTGCACAGACTACATATAGGAAAATACACATGAAAATATATTACAACTATAGAAGCAGTACTTCTAAGCTTTACATCTCAATTTACTTTTAGTATTAAAAAAATGTGTTTTTCAGAAGAAAAAAAGGCAGCAACAAAGAACACTGACTGAAATAAGGTGTACTGCAGCTTGGTACAACACATCTGCAAGTACTTCTCAAGCAGTTATTTGAAGTGTCCGTGTGACAAATACTAAGACAAGAGTTTAAAAACCTATCACAAGTGTTGGTTCAATCAGTTCTCTCTAGTGGCTAAAATCAAAGGCATTTAAAGTGATGCTTTGGAATTATTCATTGCAAAACAATCCTATTCTTTCAACAGGTAACTAATAAACGATGGCTGAGAACAGGCTTGCACTACCCCTGAGGTCCAATTTTTATTCCGAACACTGTCTACTCTTGCTCCCCAGTGTTGCATTTTAACTCTAATTGCGTGATCAAGCCGATAAATTGGACTCAAGGTACAAAAAACTACTACAAAAGTATCTACCCAGACAAAACCAGAGGCTGCAAGAAAATGCACTTCAAACAGAAGTGAAGCAAGATGAGACAAGCAAAGGAGAGGTATCAAAGCTTGAAAGACAGTCATTAATACTGACAGATTACTGTAATTCTGGCTGTCAAGGTGATCGATTTAAGTAACATATGCCAATCAATACTCTTCTCATTTACTGAGCAACATTAGATATATAGTTAGGTAAGATGTCCTCAAGATAGGATTCAAACTATACCTAACCATTATAAATAGCACAGTTTATGCTTTGGAATCTTAATTGATTTCATTACAGCTTTTGGACAAAGAGTGATGCTGTTATCCATAGAAAAGTTAATTTTACACGGTTTTATTATATGGCATTGCCACCACTTACACAAATGTTTTACAATCTGTGTTCAAACCACACCATTTTTAGCATAACACTGCAAAATACAGATCTTCAATAAAGGCGTTCTAAATGCAGCAATTATTTTAAAACTTGCCCTTTTTTCATTAGTGGTTTGCCATTCTGAGTACTTTAGCTAACCATGGTTTACAAGAAACCATATCTTCCTGGCATTTCTCTGGATTTTTTCTTACATCAGTTCCTTCTTGTCCAAATATACTTATCAGTTAAAAGTACATTAGTTAGATGGGCTAGTTCAGGGAAAGAATTCTATAAAGATTATATGAAATGCTATTGGGGTCTTCATATTTTTATATATAGACATATGGAGATACAAATATGCATTTATATATGTTCATTGTGAAAATGTAAAACAAGCAAATGCTATTAATCAAATGAGACAAATACGGTCAGGGAATGATGTATACTCTTTGCTCACTATTATGATGAACTATTAATAATGAACCATGTTTTTGGTATCATTCGAAAGATCGTATTTTTGATGCTTGAAACTTTATCTTGAGGCAGATGTTGGTCAAGCAGGTACAACAAATACAGAAGCCATTTCCAAAAAGAAAAAAATCCTCTGCAGTTGTATATGAACCATGTCACATCAAGCAAGAACTCTTCCTCTGTGCCAGGAGTTTTTAATATGGAAGGAACTTTATCAACCCCCTCAGATATTACTTTATTCATAAATGTGGCTCTATGGAGAAGTCATATGGGGTCAGTGTTTTCCCTTTCTCTGGAGGGCAACTGAGTTAACTAAAGGAATACAATGTCAAAAGCAGATGAGGGGAGTTGATTTCTAGGAAAAAGACGAAACAAAAGATGGAGTTTCCTTAAGTATTTACAAAATAGAATTAAAAGTTTGACTTTTCAATCCTCTTTTCCATTTTATTTTAAATTTAAGCACTTTATGCTTTTCTTAATTGTCATTCTGTCCTAGCAAATTACTGCAAGAGCATGATCACTTAGTTCAAAACAAATACTCATCAATAATGAAATACAGCATTTAACATCTGTAAATACTGCTTTTTGTGGGTTTTCTCCTCTGCTTTTAATGGTGAAGGGTCCACTTTTCTTTCTATTATTCAATATTAATAGAAATATGCAGATTTATGAAACATTTTGTGGTAAGCTTTTCGTATAATGCCATTTCTTTGATGATTATTTCTTTTCTCACATATTTTTCACAATGAAGACTGCTTTATTAAATCCATCACACCAACTAAAATTTATTCTGTATTAACTTAGAGATTGAATAATTAAAGCAGCACTACATTTTTGCTATTTAAATTCATATGTTTTTTAGGACAACAGAAAAATTCAAATCCAGCTGACAAAAGAATCCTTATTATTTGGTCTAAAACTGTTTGGATTATTATAATAAAATGAAAATTATGCTATGGCAGTTATGGATAGGAGTCATCTAAATTCAAGATGCTCTAAAACTTTAAAATTTCATATTTGAAAGTTAATTGGCATTTCTTACTGTAGGTAAAGCTGTATTTGGGTTGCATCTTTAGGAGAGAGAAATAATGTACAACACAAAGCCCTGCAGTTTCTGGGGGGTGTTATCTGAAGTGCAGATATTTTGGCTGGAATAATTATTAATATTCTAAAATATGTGTGTCGTGTCCAAAATTTGCACAATAGTTGTCTCACATTTGAAATTTCCACACTCACAAGGTTTCTAGAATTTCTCCCATTTAGCCCTTCTGTTGAGGGCTACTGGTACAAGAAAGCAAGGTCACCAAAAGACTGAGGGTCTGTTGATTCTTGAAAGGAGAAACTAAAGTAAATTCCACAGACTATACACAGACCAGTGCAAAACCCCAGCTAAAATGGCAATTTCCTCTCTTAACGCATCAAACTTTAAGTTAAAGCAGAATACTGGCCATGTCTAACTGATGTTTGCTGATAATAATTTTAAATAGTTTTTTTAAAAAATTAATTTTTTTAAAAAAATTAAAAAGTAATTTAAAAATTAAATTAATATAAGCTATATATAATTAATACATAATACATTACATAATAATTAAAATAACAATAATAATAAAATAATTTTATATATAGTTTTATATATAATTAATATATTAATTATATATAATTATATTAAATAATAATTAAATCTTAAAATACAATAGTGAATCAAATTCTTCAAATGCTCTGAATAAAGAATGATAAAAACAGAGCAGGAGTCTTTTAAAATTCCTAATACAGTCAAAATTTCCAAGTGTTTTGCTATCAGAGTTTTCAATCCAAGTGTCAAAACAATGTTGGAAAGAGAAAGATGAATGACAGAATATTTGAATCTCAGAAAGACTCTTCAGACCTTACAACAACTTCTCAAAGTGGAAGCAGACTATAAAAGATGAGCAGAATTTCCTGTATCCGTGCAATCGTTATTATACCATTCACATGTACGACCCACTGTCACATCAGGATCACGGCACTAGTGCAATAAAGAAAAAATTGCAATCAGGTTACATGAAGAGACCTGAATATCCCTGCTGATTACAAATGACAGCTGATTTTTTTTAGGCCTGCACTTGGCAATGCACTAACTCAGAGGACAGATAAGCCCTCCTTAGAAGTAGGGAGGACCAATGTCAGTGCTACTGAGCTCACATTTCTGATGCAAACATAATAGCAAAGTTCTAGTTTAACCTACAGTTTATCATGATCCATTCTCACCCTGACGATCTGCAAGATGACACTGTATATATTCCTCATAGGTAGATAAGCTCACACGTACATATTAGCTTCATTCCAAGTCAAAAAATGCCCATCAAATACTACGTAGTCCAGTGAAATGAACTACAAAACTGCAGGCAGAGCCAGTTCTATATGCTGATATTGGCTTTGAAATCAACTATTTCTGTTGGTCTTACAAATAAGTAAAAGATCATAAGGTTTTAATTTGATTTAGCTATATGACAGAAGTCTCAACTACTATTGTCTGCTCAAGATCCACATTAAACTGCATTTCTACTGTGTATCTTCCAATTCATAATAAGCCAGCACTGCTCTAAAATAACTCATTAAAAATAAGTTAAATACTCATAAAAATAAGTAAATAAAAATTAATTTAAATCATATCAGTTCAAGAGTCTTCTTCACTGACACCATTATGTTTAATGGACAAATATGAGGCTTTGTTATCAGTTCCCATCTTCCAAATGTGTCTTTGCTTTTGGTCTACCTTCTGAAAAATAGCTGTTCTATTTTTAATTTTTATTGTCTTCACCATTATGAGTTCACTTTTTCACCATTCCAAGTACATAGGCTAGGAGACACTTCATCACTGAGTCTTGTGTTCCATGAGAGATATTAAATCCGGAGGAATCCCCAGAAAAGCAATTTTACCACAGGCCATAAAAGTTTCCTACTGTTTCCTGATGTTTCAGTCTACTGGTGCTTTATAAACTTAACAAGTCATGTTAAATATGACTTGCTTATTCATAAATCACTAACCAATGGTATTTGATTAAATAAAATATAAATAATGCTTTTCACATTAAGTGACAGATACTAAGATTTTAAATAGAGATGGAGAGAGCACGCAACATACAGCTTTCAGGAACTGAGCTGGTAAGTGATGTCTGAGGAATTCATTACAACTTGCCTATTCTTCTAAGAAGCTGAAACATTTATTTTTTTTCCTTTTAGGACTGAAAGTTTGTTTCTTCCAAGTAAATTGTTTTTCCATTGCTCACCACTGTAGATCAATATAACGCTATAAGCTATCACTTTTCATGGTATGATGATGACAACACATTTTAAATTCCTTGATTAAGTCGCTTGAGTAATGACAAAAAGATTGGACCTTTCCAAGCACGCAAATACAATGAATCAACATCTGTCATCTACAGAAATGGTACAAACGTCATCTAATGTGATCACATCAAACATCATCCATCATTCATCTTTAACTCCACTTCATCAAATTTAACATGAAAACAAAAATAACAGTTAATCTGAGAAAAAATACAGCATTTTAGGAACATTTTATCACAAGATATATACAACTATCTACAGTCTGTCATTAAACATTTCTTTTGGATAAAAAACTAAACTTACCTTTCAATTGCTGAATAAAACCATAGTATTTCTCATTGATTTATCCAGAAGGATTACAACAGAACTCAATTTTCAAAAGGGGGAGGTATGAGTAGAATAACTTTACCTTTATTCGTTGGTTTGTAAATCTATTTTTTCTGAGAGTATCCCTTTCAAAATATTACAATTAGTTCCAACAGAAAAAAATGAGACAGGGCCTTCTGACATCCTTACAAATAGGCACTGAAATTACTTTGACCACACTATCATATTCTTAAGTGAATAACAAGATTTCTCATTTTGAACCAAAATGACATCCTTCATAGAACTGAAAAACAAAATTAAGTCATGCAGAAATACTTACTATCACTAAGAAAAGAATGACAGTAACATTATGAGATTGTTATTTTGGGAAATAGTCTAGCCACACAATGGTAATTAGAATAATTTTGTTTTAAGGAGAAGTGATGAGAAATTGTATGTTCAAAAATACTAGATATAGACCATTTTTTTTTAGCTATGTCTACTCTCCACTTAATAAAAATTTATGGTCTTTGAACCTTTCCTATCTGTTAAAGTTTCTTAAAGAAAACAACACCA
Source organism: Nothura maculosa (assembly GCA_032353885.1). NCBI lineage: Eukaryota > Metazoa > Chordata > Aves > Tinamiformes > Tinamidae > Nothura > Nothura maculosa. Next base: position 4,750,602 of record JAUBOD010000208.1, on the reverse strand, counting down.
TAAGAAGTCAAAAATATTTTCCTTAAAAAGATCTGACCAAAATGTAGGGTAGCAGACACCATGATCATATCACACACAGATCTGCAAGGGAATGTATATAGTTTGGAAACTTTACAAGTGAAAGGATACAAGTTTTGATATAATGGGATTAATGATTTCAATGCACGGCTTGCATTTATAGCTGTTGCACGAACCATAATAGGAAGAACTTTTCCATTCACAATAGCACCATCAAAGAGAGGACCAAAAAATGGAACCTGAATAAAAGATTAAGAAATTCCACATGAAGCAAGAGCTTAGCCATAACAATTAGCAATCAACATTAACAATAGAGCACTCAAATATATCATTTTTCCTCCTCATCGCTAGATAATCAGGACAGTTATTGTGCTCCATGAGACCTTTTCTCTTGCAAAATATACAGTCATAAAACTGCCCTATATCCTTGGTAACAGATATCAGACTATTTGAAGAAAATTAAGCAACTATTTGAACGCTGTGTCTCATCAAAGCTTATTTTTAACATTTTCTGCCATAACCCTAAGGCGAGTCATGCATATGATTGCTTATGAGATTCAAAGGGTAGATGACAATATTGTGGGTGGTAGCAAGCAAAGGAATAATTACTCCAATTTAAAAATAATACTTCCTGTTGCTTTACATATAACAGGTCCATAAAGAACAAATCTATGTGTAACATTCCTGCAACTACTGGTGGGCAATCACCCTCTACATCTTTTTCCTCTTCAATCTATTCTTTCTTGTTGTGTTATCGATGCAAATAGATTGTAAGATTGTAACAGAAGAAATTCATGGTGAAATTGAGCCTCTTTGGAGTGAGTTCTGAAACTAATTTCAAAAGGAACACAATTTGATTTTATATCAAGAAAAAAAGAGGGTGGCAAGTATGCTTGTATGTGCATACACATGCACAGTATAAGTAAACTCATTTTGAAAGCAAACTATATGATCAACGAACATCCACGTGTTTTTCTTCTTAAAGTTTAAAAATCAAAATAAAATTCTCATTATAATAGTCTCAAAAAATTTGCACACTGGTTAACTTATCTACAGCTGTGGGTCAGTTATTGCAATCACCACACATCTGCAAGTTGAGACTCTGTAAAATTTTACTTGCTCAAAAATCAAACAGAAGTTGGTAAAAAGCTTTGATGCTCCATATAAAAAAAACAACCAAAAGGTTCATATAACAGTTGATTCTTATGATGTGGCCTTATATTTTTTCCTGATCAGTTATTATTTATCTTAATGGTTCCAATAAGAACAACGAAACATTTAAAATACAGAAATTAATTGGAAGTGACATCGTACAGTAAATTATTCAGTACAGTTACTATTAGTTTTATTTAAGTAGTAAACTTGAGTGGTCGTAACCTAAACTAGTATTTAAACAGAAGATTCAGCACAGATATCTGAACTTTGCTGAATTAGTGTCAAAATTCCTGTGTGGAGTTGAGAAGAAGTTGAAAATTGGCTTTGAGAATAAGAAAAGGGACTATGACACAGACGTAAACAAGCTAGAGCAGGATGTGATTCCACTCCCACAGTCATACATCAAATTTGAAAAAAAAAGTTTATCTTAGTATTTAAATGATTATACAAAGTATTCCAGCTTTGTTTAGAGTTTATGATGTTAGCAGATATGTTTGGTAGGATTGAGGTTCTGCAGTTTCAAGTTCTTCTACTTATGCATTGCACTTAGCGATGCTGCTCTTCCTACCAAGCACTACAATTGTCAATGTAAAAGACAAATTATCTCATTGTCCCATAAAACTCACAATCAAAATGAAACTCAGTTCATTCTAAATGTATACAGGAGACACATACTCACACATTCCTT
>JAUBOD010000208.1:4735634-4748641 GCA_032353885.1 Nothura maculosa | reverse complement strand
TCCCATAAAACTCACAATCAAAATGAAACTCAGTTCATTCTAAATGTATACAGGAGACACATACTCACACATTCCTTACCTCAGGCTTTTTCATGATCTGGATGCTGAACATGTGGTTTTTCATGGGATAGATAACTATGAGAACATCACCAAATTCTGTTGGAATTATTCCTCTTCTATAATCGCGCGTATGCTCAGACCAGACAATATGAACTTCATCATTTCCTAGATGTCTTAGCTAGAAAAACAGGGATAAAATCTCATCAGTTTAAATAGTTTAAATATATCCACAATCCTAGAGTGATGTTTGAGAGTCATATTCCAAAAGGACATATATACTAAAAAGGTATAAAGGAAAAGGAAAATGATAAATTACACTATAGTTCTCTTACCTTTTCAGTCTCAGTATTAGTTTTTAGTCTTATTTTGTGCTGTAACTTTTTATATATTAACATCAATGGCTATTTAAATGAATAAACATGACAAAACAGAATAGTGAAAGCTAATATATTGTTGAAATTATTTGAGGATACTTGGTGATTCAATCTGATTAACCAAAATACTTTCAGGTTTGCCATCATTTTCGATACACAGCAAGTTACTAAATTCAGACTTTTCTCTAGAAATTTTAGATAAACATTTGTTCAAAATATATGTATTTGAATGATCTTTAACCACTTCTTTCTTGTCAAATTCCAGACCAGCTACCACAATCTTTCGATTGTGTGAAGCTTATAAAAGAATAGCAAGTGCAATTTCCATGATGCTCAGTCTAACCAAATGTTATTTCTTTTTGGATGAAATCTGTAAACATTTAGAGAGGTAAAAAAAAACAAAGCAAACAAAAACCACACCAATCCTCCCGCAGAAAATATTTTTCCAAAATTCTTAAAACTCACTTAAATTCATTCATGAAGATCAGTGAGGTAGCTTCAGTTCTAATCCTAAAACCAAACTAAGGAGTATTATTAATGCTCAAAATTTCTGCACTAAGTGTCTAAAATGTTCTTTCTGATAAACAATACCATCCAAAAAAACAACTGTTAGCATTGGGGAAAGAAACTTTATGTATACTACTGATCAAATACGTCTCTATTATTAGAAAAGAAGTTCCCTTCCAAAAATGTGCACTTCTGAAAATTCATACTAGATTCTTTATTTCTTTCTTTTTTTTTCTCCTCCTCACTGTGCATCATCAGCTATATCTGACAACTTTCTTCACCTATATTTTTCAGTGTTTGCACAGTTTTAGCTAGTAGGAGTTTGTCAAAAAAATCTCTTATTCAAAGGACAGAACTGGGAATGGCTGTTAACAGGTAACAAATACTAATCTGAGGGTTACAAAACAAAATCTTTTTAAAAAGAAGTAGCAACAATTTCAGGCATTCCTTTTTTAAACATAACTGCACTTTGAATAAAAGCAAGATCCTCCAAGAGAAAGATCTTCTTCTGCTAAAATACAATAGTGATAGAACGGCATGAGGGACTGACAGGTCCACACTGAGAAGCAACCTAAAGGTTAAGGGAGGATGAGACCACCTAATAAACAAGATGTAGGTCTGTTTTAACAATAAAATCTTGTGGAGTATGAAAAAACTACATGATCCCAGGCTGATGGATGGCTATATGGCACACCTTTATTGAACCGATAGCCATAAAGCAGACCTAGGACTGATATATCCATCACTGCATTACACCATTCCTAATTCATCATCAACACTGGACTATTTACTAGAAGAACTGCCTCTCCTTTACTTATCATCTTTGGACTCACAGATAGCAAACTTATTTACTGGTAGATTTGAAACGTGAGGCAGTGACAGTCTACATGCCAGACAAATGGATTTAAAGGGCAAAACCTTTAGAGTGTTCAGACAAGACAGTTTCTTCAAGGCAACATCACCTCTGAACTTCATTTGTCAAAGGTGCTATGTAAAGGCTCAAACTCAAGTTATCAAAAGGTGCAGATGTAGGACTAGTGACAGCACAAGTGTATTGACCACTTCTATCTACCTAGCTGGACATTAATTCCTGGTGCACTTTTGGGATGGATACCAAGATTGAGCATCGTTACTGATATATGCTGCCAAATCAGACTGAAACTGATTTTGGAGTGTGCTAACAGTGAATTTATAACTGTTTCACAGGGAGGACTACTGACAAGAGGCACATAATTCTAGATGCCAAGTGAACTAATGTCCTTTCGGATTTTTCCCTCTTTTCTGAAAGTTTGCTTTATACCCTCATAGAGATGTGAAGATACAGTCCAGGGTGTAAGCACCTAGTAACTTTGCCAGCACAAGAGGAAAATTAATCAGTTCCACGTTCTTCCAGTTGTGTTCTGTCTCATGATCACTACCAAGAATCAGTTGACAAAGGCTCAAGTTGATGAAAGCGTAGAAAGGAACCTTTGTGACATACAATGAATTGAGAGGCAAAACCAGATGGCACAAGTAGACAGGTGATGATACTCACTGTGTATCCTGTTTTATAAACAGATGTAGAGTACTCAAAGGGGCAAAAAAATGACAAAACAATAGGCTGGTAAACAAGGTTGGGTGTTTTTGAGTTTGCCCTTGTTTGGAAAAAAATTAAGAGTTGAGTAAGCCCCTCTGTTCTTTTCTCAAGAGAAGCCCAGAATGAGCTATAATCCTACCACAGGACTAGAAGCTCTTCCATGACCATCAAGCAAAGTGGACAAGAAAGCTTGAATGGCAGGAATATCACTCACCAATACCTTTGATTCATGGAAGAGATGCAAAATCTGCAAATTTTCTTGAAAAGTTTTCCAAGGACTGCTAGATTTTACGTGACCTCTTAAAAAAGAAGAATTTTTTTTTTGTCTTCTTCTTTCAGTTCCCTATGGAAGGAATTTGAATTGAGCAGCGTTCTGCAACAAAGTTCTCCTGCAAGCATGGCAAATATTAGAATCCAGCATTTATTGGAATTACTACATCAGAGCTCTAGCCACCTTTGTCCAGGTGCATCCCAATGCTATTTCATAGAATCTGATTTGGTGCACATAGGATATATAAATATCAAGACTGAAATCCATATGAACAGTAACAGAAAATTAACCATAAACTGTGTAAACTATGAAACCAAACTCAGTTCCCTATCTCATCTTGCTAAAATAATAAACTCTAACACTTAATCTTTATATGTCCATAAATGACAATAAGCAATATAGAGTGTAAAACTTTGTTAGGGATTTAGAACAAGAATCTAAATAACAAAAACCCCTAAAAAATGTTAATAATTTAAGTAGCAGGTAATATACGATACTTAAAATGATCAGAATTGCAACTACATACCAATATTCTGATTTGCTACTGTATACACTGCATAAATGCAGATCAAACAGAACTAAAGATTTTATAATCTAAATAGAGGAAGATACAAAATGGAGATGGACAAATGCAAAATAACTGTAAAAGAGGCATGAAAGACTAGGAAAATGACTTTACCAGCAGCATTCTGGAAAGACATAAGTGAAACAAGAAAGTACCTGTCAAGATCATAGAAAGGAAGGTTTATCAGAGGTTTATCAAGGGGGAAGGTTTATAGACAGATTTCTGCGTACAGAGCAGAAAAGGCCACATTGCAAGAAACGTTATATGAAAAGGACCAAGTCCTAAGCACAAACTGAATGTAAGAATCCAGAAAGCAGACCAAATTTGAGATGATTTTTGGCTATGGGCACAAGTGACAGTCTCAATAGTCATGTTATCCATGGTGATCCAGAGAGGTGGCAATGAGAAAGAGATAAAGAGCTCTGTTTTAGCCCTTAGAAAGCTGAGCTGACGGGAAGACAGCCCTGAGGAGATGTCAGAGACAAACTGATTTTTTAAGCTTGCTTTGAAACTCTACTCCATTAAAATAAATATATAAAAATGACCAACATTCAGCTTACCTGAAATTTCAAATTTAACTCCAAATACTTTAAAATATTCTTACTCTATAGCCATCATCATGTGTCAGCTTTCCTAATACGTTTATGTTAACTGAATACAAAAGAAACGTGAAATAAATATAACCAGGAGGGATGATCAAATCTAATTTTGATACATTAGTGTCATATGCTGTACATGTTACAATAGCAGCCAGACTTAATACTAAGCTGCAGGCTATACTGAAATTTCCAAATGGCAGATTGTTCTAAGTGATACCAAGTATAATTGAAGTAATAAACGATAGTAAAAGCAAAGCACACTGTCAGGAAGAATTTAAGTATTTACTTTTTAAAATTAAATGAGTTAGGTTTGGAAAGGCAAGACAAGTGAAATAATGCAGGGCTCAATTTACAGAAAATTCCTTTTATTTATCTGTTGCATTAACCCTTGAACTCTTGCCAAAATTACTGTAATTTCTAATACTCACTTACCTAAAGGAGGGAGAAAAAAGGCTATTCTATTTTCTTATGATACAACAGTTAGCCCTCAACTCTTTTTTCTTCAAAAATATAAGTATTCATAAAAAACAGAAGCAAAAGCAGAAACATTTGTTAAACAATGGCTTACTGCAGTTCCTTTTTCTAGTTTCATGTAGGTAGCCCCATATTTACTTTCTGGTTGATTTTTTTTATGAAATATCATTTCAATTATTTTTTGATATTTTATATACATATATTTTAAGTAAAGCAACAAGTGCATGGAATTGTACCTTAAAAAAACAACTGGACTAATATAAAACCTGATACTCCAAAGTACATATTAATATCAGAATTAAAAAACATGTAAAAGATACTGAGAGTTATAATTCTGTTATATGGTGAGAACAATGTCACATGTAATCCAGAATCATGTAGTACTGCCAAAGATCCAGATGAATCACATTCTAGGAGTTAAAAACACTACTACTTTTTATTTAAACATCTTTTACATAAAATCTACACACACTTATAAGGCTAAGGAAGGAGAAATTGGCCAGGTAAGCTGGAGGGGCACATATGTGAGCTCTTCATGAACTAAGAATCATCTATTTCTGATGCTTTCTTTGCAAAGCTTACTCTTTTTGTGTAGCATAAATGCTTTCTATACAAACTTATAAGAAAAAAATATTATAGACATTAAACCTTTCATTTATAATCTGCCAATTAAATATGTATGTGTGTTAAATTCCTTACACATTCAGAAGGTTATTATCTGGTTCTTTCTGAATTAATACTTCTTTCTTGCTTTGTTCATGTCTTCAGAGCCGAACATTTCAGAGGTATCTAGGACACTTAGAAGTTTTATTTACTACTCAATAAGATTGATGGAAAATAAGCTTAAAACTGGTTTGGCCTCTGAAGCAGCAGAATCTTGATTTTGCAGTGGCTGGACTGGCAGGAAGAAGTTTTGTTTTAATTTAATTTAATTCCCATTTATAAGATGAACCTATCATGTACCTCTAGGCACATTTACAACACAAAAAAAAAAAGAAAGAAAAAGCAGCATTTCTAAGCCAACTACTGCAAGTATCTTTCGTTTTTTTTTCTCTGAATGGAATAAGGGATGTGCAGAGAAACTCAAAGCTCCGCTAGTCCGGAGGTCACGAACGGTGCATGCACTTGGCATAACCACAACTGCTGGTGCACACGACGCTCTCCAGCGGTATCAGAGGTCTGCTATACAAGGAGCTCATGCTGGACAGCACTTGATAAAAGATATTCCTCCTCCCCTGATTTTTCTTGTTTCTACCAAGATGCAACTTCTTGTGATGCTTTTCTCAAGTTTATTACACAACATTCATCGCATTTCTCTATGAGGCTGGTTCATTTCTTCCCACGCAGTCTTTGCCTGCTGAGTAGGAACACCACAAATCTCCCTTATCCCCTCTCCTTTTCCTAGCCTACTTTCATTAAAAACATGTGAAATTAACACCTTTGAAATATATCTCTATTAAGTTAGGTTGATATGAACTAAAAGTTATTAGGGAAGGATGGACAGAAACACAGACTGGAGAACTGGGCTATAAAAGAACAAGAAACACATATAGGAAGAAGAAGAAACGTCACTCAACAAGAAATTAGCTGGAATAAACACCCATCAACAGCTGAATTTGGATCCAATGTATCCTAAATTTGTAGTGGAAGAGGAGGAAAACAAGCCCAAGGCAAAACTGTTCAAAAAGTCCAGCTGACATCATTCTCACGGGCTCAATGAGGGGCACCCAGCCCGGCGCTGAGTGGCGGCTCCTGCAGGAGCTGCGCGCAGGTGCCGAGTGCTCCGGCAACCAGGCACGCGCTTTCCCTGCGCCTCCCGCTCCAGCCTGCAGCCCCGGCAAGGTTATGTAGGAAAAATGAGTCACTTGGCACTATGACCCGTCTCCTCCCTTGTCAACACTTTCTAATGCTCTCATGCAAGCAGATTATAAACTACCACATCAAGGATATCGATAAGCTCGATAAGCTGTGTTTTAGAAAACCCTGTTTCTATTAAAAAGACAGAAAAGTCAGTCAACTTACAGGACTATAATAAGAGCAATAATCTTGTTTTTAAGTTGGCTATTTTTATTTGAAAACATATCTATAATTTCTTTAACAACCTAAAGTATTATCCTCACTTCCTAAAGTAAGCATAACAATCTCAAGTATTATCCTATACTTCATGAAATAAAAAACAGAGAAGGGACAGAGCATTGTGAGCACATGGGAAAAAAAGTTTTAATAATAAAAAAAGAAAACAAACCCAAAAACAACTAAAATGCCATTGTGAGAAGTTGGAGCTCGCAGACAGTTTATAATAATAACAATAACAATAATGTTTTTTCTTCAAGTTGAACACAAAGAACAAAAAAGTCATTAATAATTGAAGTTTGCCAGAGGCATGGCTATTTCTCTCTATACTAACTGTCTACTATCTAATTTAATTACAAGTATTAAGCTCCATGCTGAGGTCAACCAGCTTCAGTTCCTCCAATATTACACTTCAACCAGTGCTCATTAACGTGTCCACTGAATGGATTAACACATCTGAAGATGTATGTACAGAGAAGAGGGGACAGTCTAATGATAGCCAATTGTTCATTTATATTAGGCCACGTGTTCGAGGCCTTAACTTATTATCACTAATGTGGAATTTATTAAATTCTAAAGAAAAAAATACCAACACAGAAAACCATTTTTTTCTTAATATGAGAAACCACATCACTGTTGAGCATGTGTGCCTGCTCCAAAGCAATATATGCTGTACGCAATACAACTAAATTCCTAATTTTTAAGTTTTATTTTAGAAAATGAAAAATATTAATAAACATCCCATCACTCTTAAGTAAACAAGTCATCTTAGAAAGTATATTCCAACATTATTCTAATAATACAATATTAGATTATTCAAATATTCTAGGAATTCATTAATCTGCATTTGAAATCTCAAAGTACTAGATCACCCTTGAATTTTCTTTTGTTCCAAGTACTACATCCCTCCATTTTTCACCATAATTTAGGGGATGTCGGGAACACTTACATTAATGGCAAAAATAAACACTATGGCAAAATCAGAGTTTGGTAAAGAATAATGTGTATGACACAACCTAATTCAATAAAATGCAAACTATCAGGAAATTAAGGTATTAAGACATTTTGATTTTTTAGAAAAAGTTCCTGAATTTCTTTTTAGAATGACTTTTTTTTTTTTTTTTTCCTTCTGGTTTATTACTGAAGATAAGCTTGCTATTCAAATACCTACCTTTTTTGTTAGAGAGTCATCTGAATCAGAGGGCATTCTTGTTGACACATGAAACATTACTTCTACTGTAGAGGTAGCAAAGTATGGAGTGGTCAGTCCAGTGCTTTTGTTTTTTTGTAGTCCTCCCATAAAACCACAATGATTTGTAAGATTTACCTAGGGGCAACGCCCAGGAAACATAAGCAGAAAAAAAAAAACAGGTGAGGAAAAAAAAACATTTAGATAAAGTTTTTAAAATTTTCAAAAAAAAAAATTAAAGGTCCTTTTCACAATATATTCAAATGTACAATTATGTTCCTTTGAAAGAACTTAGAGACCCTAATTAGACTGGAAATCAACTGCAGGGCAGTGTCATTCTATATCTGAAGACCACCACAAATGAGACAGAAAGATAGAGAGAAGAAAGTGAGGGAAGTGTTCACAGGTTTATCTCCTGTTTCATTGACTGTAATTCACTTTTTTGTGCTTTCTAAATTTTTAAAAATTCCATAATACTACATCAAGGGATATGTTTGCTTTTCGTTAATAACAGGGACAGTATTTAATGTCAAGAAGCTAAAATTTGCTATGTCCTCATGAAATATTAAGCTAAATTATCAAATGTTTAATATAGCTACTAAAATTAAGCCACTGACAGAAGACACTTGAAGAAACTAATGTGATGTTTTGGGGAAAATATCACGTGACAGAGTCAGCACAGCTTTACTAGTTTTTCTCTGTTCCTATGGAAAAGTCAGACTCCATATCCCATTGTTCATCTAGTAGCTTTCTTACACTCCTAAAGAGTAAGAACAGGAACAAAGATGATGGACACTCAGACAAGTTGCCTTAGGAACAGAAAAAGTGTAGAATTCTTGATACAAGCAGCAAAGCAGAGCGATTCCCATACTTTTGTGGGATATATCTGAGCTAAACTTTACTCACTGTTCACTACAAAGACAGTCAATCCTGTATAGTCAGAAAGAAAAGATCCCCCAAAGGAAAATCCTTTAAGGCTATCAAACTAGTGATTAAATACAGAGATGATAAGAGTATATTACAGTGTGCATGTCTGCTGAAGTGTATGAACAGATGTATGCTGCAGTGGAATGCAGGGAGAAGAGAATATAAGAGAAATATAAGAGAAACTAAGTACTTTCTTTTAAGATTTCCAAATTTGAGCAAAACTCAAACTTTCATGGATTTAACACTTTACAGGCTAACAGCGCAATCAAAATGCACCTCAGTCAGTGTCCTGAAAGTCAGGTACAAGAGTGCACACTATTGAATCATCTATGACTGCACAGACTTACCTAAATCAAAAAAAAAAAAAATCTATAAATAACTAGCATTGATAATGAAACTAAAACCAGAATTCTTCTCTCTATACCCTACTTGCAAAAACAGTAAATTTCAGGGCTTGTGATTAACAACAGCAGTCCAAAGAATTAGGAGATCTAGAGTGACATATACTTTTCCTCTATAGACAACAAATTGAGATTAATTTTTTAAATAAATACCTCCCAGCCAAGGCCGGCTACAAAGTCCTCATAGGCTTGACTTCCCCCAGTATTAGTAAGAATGGAGTGTTTGTCTTCTTGCCCCTCAGCGACATAAAACACTGCGATCTTGTGTGTCTCCCGGCTGTAAAACACAGGATGGTCACAGCACCACAGAGCAGAGCCAACAGGCAGACCAACAGACACACACAGCACGGCTTTGCAAACGTAAGAACCGATAGCACAAGTGCAGTGCACCCTACATGGCTTCTCCACATACTTTCCATATTCTCACTCTGCCTTTTCTAGTCTGGCCTCTTCCGAAGCCTGAAGTTTTGCTGTAAAGCTGAAGTTTTGCACTAAAGCATTTTCCCCTGCAAATGCCCTTTCATCATTGAAATATGGAGTGTTGCTAAGCAGAACGGACTGCTAAAGGAATAGCCGAACAAAAAATATAGCTAGGAGTAAAGGAAATGCTAGGAATAGAAAAACTCCTACAATGGAGGCTTATTTACATTACACTATATATTAACAATGTTCCACTTAGCAACTGCTTCTTATGCAGATGAATTAAGTACCTTTAAGTGCCATCCTAATGGTTACACTGGCAGTGCAGCAATTGAAAGTGATTTCTTACACTTCTCTGACTCGGTACTCAAAAGTGATACAATTTTTATCAAAAATCAGCTCCTAGAAATCATCAGTTCCTCAGGCTACTTTGAAGGCATTCAGTCTCCAAGCAAAAGAGCCCACCCTGTCCTCCCACTAGTATTTGCCCTGCCCAATCTATCCCGTGCCATGAACCAAAAGGTTCATAATTTCTATAGCTTACTTCAAGTTACTATTTCACAATACTCTGAAGAATTTTATTCTACAAAAAATACTTCCAATTACAGTGCAAAACACAAGGATCATTTATCTTTTTTAAAAACATTTACATACAAATAAACCAGAATCATTTAACTACAAGTGCCCATAAAATAAGTAGTCATAAAAAGAATTTACCATTGTCTTGAGTCTAAATTTCTGAGTTCTCGAAGTAACTTTTCATTTTTCTTCAAGAGATGAAAGCTCCTTCTAAATAGAGAAATTTTTAACACTTTTATGACCTGTTCAGCAATGGATACAAAGCAGTACAAGAAAGGTACAAGAACATTTCCAGGTCCACTTGAGAAACAGTCAACAAATGTGTTTGTCTTTTCAACAGCCCTTTTCTATAAAAATGATTAAGATATCTTTCAAAAATATACATGCAATTTTTTTACTCTAGGAAATCTTCTATATCCATTAGAGCTCTGAGAAAAGCCTTTACCTCTTTCCGCTTTCTCCTAGCAAACTATTGGATCCAGCTGCGATCAATCTCCTCTGTACAGAAGAATGGACAGAACTCCCTTTGAGGCACATATAATCTGCACTTTACTAGGCCAAAATATGTGTGCTTAGTGACAAAAGACACTCAAGACATAATCGACCATCCTAGGGAATGAGAGCATTAAATGCTGAGCTTTTGCTTTTCTGAACTGCAGAAGAGAACAGGGCATAGCTCACTGGTCACTCAAAAGCTGAAACAATTTAAATAAACAATGTGTAACGCTGCAGCAGGAAGGGCCCTTTCCATATTGCTTGTTGTTTTTTCATTTTTTTAATTTGGCTTAAGATGCTTCTTATAAAACACAGAAATGAGTTTAAGAGCAGTACTATGCACAACAGACTGCTTTGAGGAATTAAAGACACAAATAATATATGTTAAAAGATCAAAATTCTTGACTCTGATGATTTCATCCGATTCCAGCAACAGTTCAGTGACATTGGTCTATTCTTCTACAGAATAACCATTTCACCTCAAGCTAAGAAAACAGTTCAGTGACTCCATAGGGAATTTGATAGCGATGGCAAACAAAGGCAGACCCTTAAATTCCAGGATGCTACTGTCCTATATACACTCATCTGTATGTACACACATATACCTAAATACACCCACATACAAATAACGAAGGTATCATAAACATAGGAAATACTCCTGTTACCAAATATGGTTTGTCTCCTACAGTCAATGTAGAAGTAAACTACATTGACACTCTAACACTGTCAGTGTAAAAGTAAATGCTTGGGTACAAATATCCTTCTAATTGGCTAACACGGATGCAATGCTTTTGGGCTTCATGCAAGCATGTTCTTAGCAAGCAGAGCAACAGGATCCTGCACAGAAACACAGCAGCTGAGAATGAGACTGTTACAGGGTCTCTATCAGGTACAGAAAAGGAATCATCTTGGCAGCAACATAGAGGGAAGCAAGCAAGGCCAAAAAGTGTCTTCTTGATCCATACAACATCCTTTAGTTGAGTTGGTGGAAGGATTACTAGAAAGCATAGCACTCCTCCTCAAGCTGTTATAAAAAGATAGAAACAGCAATAAAGGCAATAGGCACCTCTTTTCTGTCTAAATGACAGATGGAAATGCAGAAGAATCAGCCAAATTCGCCTTGGCTGCAAAATTCCTTCTGTCTTAAAAAATGTTGATGGCTGTTGACAGCTTATGGTATTACTGGTTAATGCACTCTACGCCCAACTACTACTACTACTACTACTACACAACAACAACAACAAACGAACAACAAATTAAAAAAAAGAATTCTTTAACACTGGGCCTTATCTTTTCTGTTTACCTTTTATCCCAAGAATTCATTCCCAGTATACTGAGAAGCAATCTGCAGTAGTAAAACGCTGACTGGGGCTTTTGTGACGTTGGCTCCTCCTGCTCCATAGCCTTCATATTTAAGTCATTGAAGTGTTTCTCCACAAACTCCTTCTCTTCCGTGTGCTGCTTCAGAATCGCATTGATGACATCATTCTCCTGCTTTTCTGAGATGCAGACTGGCTGAGGAGCAGGGATGTTGAGGGAAACACCAGTTCTCTGTAGGCATTCAGGGCTCGTAACACCTAAATACTGTAAGAGTTCATCAAGGGCATCTTCCTCATCTGTAATTGTATCCCATGTCGGCACCGTGTCTCTAAATTTCCTGTTTACTTGGAGCGTAATTCCATCCCTTGCAGACACATCCTCCACATGCTCATAGGATGAATGAGTATCTTCTGTTTTTTCTTGGTGAGACAAAGAAAGCGCAAAAGACGTTTGTTGTGAAGATGCACATAAAGATGATGGTCCATACAAAATGGCAGAATCCCACGAGTACTTGCCAGACAGGTCGCGCACTATAATTCTGACGTTTGAATTAGCAGATGCCAGGCCCGCGGAGAGGCCTCCTCCAGGCATGTCTTCTTCCGCTTGGATTTGTATACAGGACACCAGGGAAGTATTGTTTAGCACAAAGAACTGCAGGTTTGGGTTCTCAAAAAGTTCAGGAGAAAGCTCCGGGCTTTCACTGTACGGATTGTCATTGTTTTCACACACTTGACTAGTTAGCATGGCGGGACCTCCACTCATCGGGTAGTGGCCTAAGTGGTTGACCAGGTGTGTTATTACAGTACGAGCAGCAACAGAAATTAGTCCTTGTTGTATGTGAGTTTTCACTGTGGGAGAAAAGAATACAGAATTTAAGAGAGAGCTGGGAAAACAACACTGTTTTATATATCTTCTTTGGGTTCTTCTTCCTTGAGAGTTTTAAACTAAGGATGAGTACAGCAAGATTTGGATGAAGTCAGCTCAGGAACGGAAAAATGTATGTTTTGAAGAACAGTGGTCTTACTCATGAATAGAAAGATACATAATGATATAAATAAAGAAGAAACCTAAGGGTTTTACATCCTAGCAAATTTCCGTATTATACTTCTGTGATCAACTTGGTCTTTTAAAATACTCAGCAGCATTGCTTAATCTAGTGAGATAAATGTTAAATTAT
>JAUBOD010000208.1:4691327-4717143 GCA_032353885.1 Nothura maculosa | reverse complement strand
ATGTTTTTATGCTATATGTTTTTATGCTATATGTTTTTATGCTATATGTTTTTATGCTATATGTTTTTATGCTATATGTTTTTATGCTATATATATATTATATGTTTATAAGTCCTTTTCCGTATGACCTACCGTGCAGGACCAGACGGTTCCTCTCTTGCAGAGCTTAATACAGTTTTAATTATGAGTTCCTGAAACAAAGAGGAAAATACACAGCAAATTGCTAACAACTCCAATATATGATGTATCAGAACATTCAAATTTTATGATCACACAAGCAAATTCCTTAGCTAAATTTCCTTTTTTGTTTTTCTTTTTTTTTTTTTTCTTTTGGCTCTTTGCTTACCATGACTTCTGGTTTTCAGTTTGCGTGACATGTTAGTTGTTGTGCTACTCAAGAATATCCCAAGCCCTAACTGTTTGTCTGATTCTTTCCAAAATATTTGCATAAATTACCACAGTTAGAAAAAGATGGCCTCTTTAAAGCTTATTTTTGAAGACTGATGTGAAGGAATTTACAAAAAGTATCTATTGCTTACTTTAAGTCAGGTATTAAGCAAGTATTTTTACCATCAAAATCATAAGAAACTGCAGAACAAGTGGCTCCAGTGCCTTAAGAATGATATTGAGAGTAATTCAAAATCAACTTTGACAAAATGTCCCTAAAGCTGTACTTCGCTTTTGATAAAGCTCAAGTCAACAGTACATGTAGCTGCAATAAATTTATGTAATAAAAATGAGAAAGCAGCAATTCAAATTCAGTTCCAAAACAACTGCAAAGTGTAGTGCAGCTTTCAATCCCGTACTGCTCTTAAATCTGAAATATTTTGGAAACCTATGAGGAACCTCACTAAGATATAGCAATCAGATATGAGAGCAATTAAACCTTTGACTTACAGACATTTGACTGGCAGTTCCAGTATAATAGCACACTACACAACTCTTGGTAGTAAGATCTCCATTAATCTAGAGATACATATTTTTAAGGTTTAAAGGTTTACTAAAGCTCCTAGTAAAACAGGGAGATTTTAGCAGCTGTAAATTAAATAATGCATCTGGAATCCTGCTGTCTTCTCTGATAAAATCTGTGAGACTTCAAATAGCCACAATAAGAATGATCTTGAAACAGCAAAGCAACACATTTTCTTCTTACAAGCACAAATAAAGACTTTACTATTTTTATTAGCTTACTTCTAATTACAAAGTATTCTAATTACAAAGTATTTTTAACAATATAAATTATGACAAGATTTTATGGAAGCCTGAGCCTCATAAACTTAGATGATCTATGACAGATTTTAGAATCTTAAATATTAATTATTATTTCCTGGAAAAATATCATATTAAACATGTAATTTGGAGCTGCGATTACCATTCAGATATCTTTAAAGCTCCTACCTTAACATCTGTAAACTGAGACACTGCAATGTCGGGAATGTTTGGGTGAAGAGCTGGAAGTTCATGATATAAATTGGGAAAACAGACAAGAGATCCTAAAAGAACTTGTGCCTCAACTCTTGGTGCCTAGAGGAAACAAAGGTGGGAGGGAAAATACATTATTACTGCAATCAGGGAGGTGACATTTTTAGTCACTTTAAAGGAGGTACTGCCCCAACAGTGCTTTTTACATTGGTCCTTTTTTTTTTTTTTCCCCCCCCCCTGTAGAGAACTGACATTTGAGGACTTGCAAGTTTAGTGTTTTAAAATAAACCACCAACAGTATCTGCACTTGCTAACCACTAAATTGATTTCTGGGGGCAAATTAACACTCTAGCTGAAGAAAAATGTTTCTTAGTTTTCTTTCAAATTGACACATAAATAAAAATGAACTGATCACTTACATTAAGAAATGAGGAAGCAGCCACTCTTCCTGCTGCTACAATGAAATCCATAATAAGCATGGTTGCTCCAGGCAAGCCAAGTGAAAAGAACTGAGGAGAGCAGTGCTTGATGATTGTATTGACAATATCCTTGCAAAAGAAGAAGGAAAAAAGGAAAATAGGAAGGTCAACACAGTGGAAAAAAACGGTTGATTAAAGCTTCAAAAATAAAATAGTAAAAAGGTAACTTCACTGCAGCAACTAAGATGTACAAAATTCTTGTTACTCAGCAAGAACTAGCATAAAAAAGATTCCTTAAGAAAGTTATCTAACATAAGTAACCTTTAGTAAACTTTACAGAACATTTTATCCCTGGATACTATGGATACAGGCTATAGATGTCATTATCTTTGATGTGAGCCTTTAAGAAGTATATTTAAACCCTACAATATTTTCAAAATTCACATTAAAACCTACGTGAAAATTATTTTATTTTACATTTAACAAATGTAAGCAATAAAATATGAGGGAAAAGGTTAACTTAATTTTGCACCATGCTAAAAAGGATTTCAAGGCTAATCAAACTCTAACAGATAAGCGAAACAGAATTAAAGGAAAATAAAGGCAGTCAACTGTAGCACAGCACATAAGAAAGATTTATCCGACTAAAAATCTGCTCTGGGATAAATTGCTAAGTTTAGAACTAGCATCTTCCTTACTACTGTATTTAAACACAGTATTTCTGGGACAAAATCTTAGGTGATTTAAGAAATACAACTGGATTTTGATACTATGTTCCTAAGGAACTCCTTAAAAAATGCTCTTAAATTGCCAGGAAGATCTTTCCATGAGTAAAAGGAAATTTGTATAAAAACCTAAACAATCAGAATCATAACATTTCTTGCCATTGTTCTTTATTGATCCTTATATGTATTTATGAAATATAGGTGCAGAAATTCCTGAAAATGATCAACAAAGAATCTGCAAAAGATAAGGATGACTTTCAAAAGCATATTTTGACTATTTAGTTTTTGGTTTAAAGAATTCCTTAATGATGCAATTATTTTCAGATGGATTTCTCTTTTCTTACCTACCCTGTGTGGAAAAAATAGTTTCTTGTATTATTAATTCAGAGGGTTTTTTTTGCCAAAAATCAGAGATAGGCCTTATTTTTAATGCCTACGTCACAGATTCAAGGCAAACCACTCTGGGAGATTCTGATTAGGAAGAAGAAATCTGTTTCTTTTTCAGAGCCTCAAACCAAGTTCTAACTCAAGTTAAGTCTTTCACATTCGCTTAACATCTGTAATACTAGAATAATAGTACAATGGTCAACAACACTTGCAGATTATTTGCAGAAATATCCTGAAAAAAGTAAAACTGGTTTAGACCAATAAGCACAAGGACTAAAATATTCTGCTGTTGAATATTTCTGTTCTCTCTAAAATCAGCTCTCATTAATTTTAGTCCAGATAAAAGGTTTTTCTGTATGCATCTGAAGTTCAGATAAAAGATCCAAGTCTTGCTTATGCTCTCTTTTAAGAAAAGTTATCTTCCACTTCTCTACCATGATAAAAACTTTTTATGAGACAACAATTCTGTGTTTAGGATCACAGATTGGTCTATGCAGGAAATATCGGAAACTGAACAAATTGATCGCACGGTTATTTTACTCTTTCCTACTTTATTTTTGCTCCTCTTTTCCTGCTGGCAGTAATAATTGTCAAGAAGGGATATTATGGAGACAATTCCTACAAAAATTCATAGTACCTTGAAAACACAGCTAGATTTTGGTTAAATAAAAAGTGACTGTGCAGAAGCATGTAATGAGGCTGGATAGCTGATCAGAAGCAAAGTGGCTCTGTAAACTGCCAGGCACAGGTGCTTTGCAGTGCATACTATCATCCTGATTCCCAGATAAACAGGAATCCTGGCAACATGCCTCCCAGATATGTCCATCTGTCTAGGTGTTCTTTTGAAGGAAATCCTTGTCCACAGCATGGGATCCTGAACACTCAGACTTCAGCCCAGTGGGATGGGATACAACAAGAATGTGCTGCTGGAATGTAAATGCTCCTATTTAGAATAATACTCCTATTTAGAAATCTCAGTTTGCTGGTTTGCACATTGCTGTAAAAATAATGTTCATTAGATAATACAGTAAGCATGTTAACTTTCCCACCAGCTCAACTGCTGCATCAGGGAGCATGTAGGGAGAACAGTAGACATTAAAGAGATCTGGTTTTGTCTCCTGTTTCTGTGCCTCCACACTTCAATCCATAATAGAGAATCAGTAAAAGATAACTGAGCACATTTTCTACCCTTTTATTTGCTTGATGTAGACTACAAAAAAGGCATTTCTGATTACATTCAAGAACAATGAGTGAACAGTTTAATCAAATTTTGATTAAAAAAAACTATTCAACACATAACTATTCTTCAACACAAATTTATATTACTTGGTTGAAAAAAATCTATTCAGTACTTTTGACAAAGTTATTGTAGTTTCAGTTATACTATACATAATAACCTGAATTTGATACTTAAACTTACCTGATCCACATGAAGAAGACCACAGTGCATTATATTGTAGAAATGAGTTAAAAAATCCCTATTCGGAGAAACATCTTGTCTTCGCTTCATTGTCTTACAAATGAGTTTATAAGCATGTAATTTTCCTTGTTTGTATTTATCAGTCAGCATTGTTGCCTACAGTTTCAGAAAAATATTTATTATTCATGAATGAATAAAAAACTTTGAAACTATACTTTTATTTCTATTTTATTGCTTCCTGCTTATGTTTACCTTGAACAGCCACGGTGTTAGAATTCTCAGGGGTGGAATTAACACTGGTGGTGATGGTGAAGTTAGGTTATCTGTTGAAATACCAAGATTGTCTCTTATCTGCAATTATTAAAAACAAAACCAAAAAGATAAATATTTAGGGAAAATACAGATGTGTTTTTTTCTTCTGAAAATTCTACTCTATCTGGTCATGCTGGAGAACAGGTTGGGTTCTTTCACCTTGGCCAGATTCTGCCACAGTTCACACAGGTAATCAAAAACCTGGGCATGAATCTCAGGATCCATGATGCTGTTGACGTCTCCCAAGATTCCCAACATTCGTCTCCACATGACGGTAGCGACATCCGCGTGCCATCCCGTAAGGGTTCCCCCAGCCATTACACTGCAGCACTCTGAGGGGAACTCACTGGTTTCTGTAAGGGAAGAAAAAGAAAAACAGAGTAAGAGCTATCTCTCTAAAGACAGGGAAGGCCTGATACAACTATGACACACATAGTTTCCTTTAAAACAAAAGGGGAAAAGGTTTTTACACCAATATATTATCTACTTAGCCACATTAGAACAGAAAATGTCTACCTTGAACTACCTGTCTACTTTTAAGCCTTGTAAAATAAGAATTATCCAGTTACTTGTATCTTTTCCCTAAGTAATAATCCAAATCATTACTGTGGTCCCAATACTGGGCATGCTTTAGTAAGGCATTTGTTATATTTTTCTGATTTGATGAATCTCTAAATTCACTTGCTAGCTTCCACATAAAATTACACTTCAATTTTACTTTTTCCCAACAAAACAAAAAGAATCTTAGAATCCGTAGAATCTATTATAAATGTATTTGACTAGCAAACTGAAGAGGAAAGACAGTAGCAAACAACAGTTTACTACTTCTGGCTGTTGTTCTTTAAGCAAAAAGTTAGCAAGAACAGAGGCAACAATTCAGTAATAAAGCTTCAGAATATAGGTCTCACATGGCTCTCTTTACACAGCAATGTTATAGTAATGAATGCCCTTTTCTGGATGCTAGACCTGTTTAATCTTGTTTTACTCATAAAAAAAGAAAAAAACTGATAGATGATGATGGCCAAAGTCTACTCAGCTCATACTCAACTAGCTAAGCCGAAGCCAGTTTCAAGAGCTGCAAGCCTCCCAAATTTCCCTTCTGACCCTTTCAGATGGATTTTCAAAAGAACTCAGCATCAGAACATGGTGGGATCTCCCCAAAATCTAGCTCTTTCCATAAACATAAAAAAAATGAAAATGAAATTTGAGTTTAACCAATTGTATAGCCTCTTCTTTTGAATATGTGGACCACTGTGGTAGAGACACTGTTT
Organism: Nothura maculosa; assembly: GCA_032353885.1. Lineage (NCBI taxonomy): Eukaryota > Metazoa > Chordata > Aves > Tinamiformes > Tinamidae > Nothura > Nothura maculosa. The sequence continues at coordinate 4,711,187 of JAUBOD010000208.1, read as the reverse complement.
GTTCCTTGGCTAGTTATTTCAAAGTGCAGAGCAAAATGATGACATTTCTGTTCATCAATTATGCTTAAAGGAAAAATGCTAAAATTTATTTCCAACACATTTCTCTTACTAAGAGACTGAACATGGGAGAAATGAGAGTTTTATATTTAAAAAGAGAATGTACCCCCAAATTCAATAGCTAAGATAGTTAAAGGAAGTACAAACTCATATATATAACTGAAATGAAAAAACAAACGATATTCCAAGAGGAAATTATAACATTATTTTAAAGTTATGTGTTATATTAATTGAATGTTAATAACACAAAAGTCCATGGCAGGAACTCACATACTAAACTGCCATAATTTTAATAATCAAAAAGAATAATTACAAATTTATGGATTATTAATTCACTGCTAGTAGTTCCCATGAATTGCAAGATAGAATGCAAAACACTGATTTTTTTTAAAGGAAACCACCATAATTAATTTTTTTTAAAGATGTAGACTACTACAGGATTGTCTATAACTGAGGGAATACTAGCTACTTTACTATATTGCATTGGAAAGAAAGAAAGAAATAACGAAAGAATATGTTTATATTTTCTATTCCAGATATTGCCTAGGTCATCTGGCGTCTGTAAAACAGAGTGGTGGAGCTTCTCATCCAGCTGCAGATCCTTCTGCTCAATATGATCTGCATGCAGAGTGGCAGGAGAGGGTGTCTGTGATCGAGATCCAAGAGCAGATTGGATTGGAGAAGCACTTTCAGAGCCTGCAAAGGCAATTTTTAACAGTTACCTTAAAAGCCTTTTCTATTTTCTAGAGTTACTGAAATGCTGTCTAAACATCACATTAAAGAAAACTGAGCTACTTTATGAAATATGGCCAAGAAGAGATGCAAAAACTGCAAGCAGATCTCCCTGTGGATAGCGTGGTGAAAGAAAATAAATTACATACAAAAAAATGACGGATGAACATCAAGGCCAACGTACTTAAATGTATCAACTGATCTCTATGTTATTGTGAAAATCATTTTAAATGTGCTTGTTGTCTTCCAAATCACTTTCAGTGTTCTGAACCAACGGTGGTTTTTTCATCTTCCCTCACCCAAATTTCGCTCCAACAAAGCTTTTAAGCAGAAATTTTATGAAAGCAGCTGCTTTACTAAACTTAGGAAGCGTGCAAGTTACTTTCTAAACAAAGGCTTCAGTTAGTAACAAATTCTTCAATGTTTATCTGCTAATCAGGCAGAGAAAATATATATGGGGGGAAATTCTATACAGTTAGATGAACATTTTTTCCTCTGACACCAACAAACACCAGTTTTTGTTGATGGCAGGGCAGCAAACTCATCTTCTCACAATTGCTACCTGGCAACTTGTCCAAGCAACTATTGGGTCTCCTCTACCAAGAGAGCTGGGGAGGGAGAAGCAGATACTCAGTTACGTACTTACCCTCTGCTAACCTATTCTGCTAAACAAATCTTTGCTGATAAGCAGATGGTTATGTCGGCAAAAAGAGAATATATATCCTACATATATAACATACCCTATATATGAATGGATGCTAAAAAGGGAGAACTGAACTCTCTAATTTTGCGATCAAAATATATTATAATGATGTGTGAACTTTGGTATTAGAAATAAACATAACTGTAGTGACAGAAAGAAAAAAAAAAGTGAGGCTTTTTCAAAACTGTTTTCCCAAGTTATTAGCAATTAAATGTTCTTTTCAAGAATGGTTGAAAGAATTTTGAGGAAAATTAATTAATAACAACTTAATTACATGCAGAGGTTTTGATCTGATTTAAATTAGGTTAACACAACTTTCACTGCCAATTTCAATCAACACCTCTCCAGTGGAGAGGACATAACATAGATGTCACTAAAATCTGAAAAAATATAAACTCTGTGCAAATACCTTTCCTATTCCAATACTGCCTCAAAACCCCAATATTTCACTCCAGCAGCTACATGATAAATTACTCCTCATCAGCTACTGGTCACTTGGATTCTACCTTCTCACAAGGCCTATATAAACTCTAATGCCCGTTCTTTTTCTTCTCTTTCTGCCAGAGGATGGAAAGAATAAGGTGGGGGAAAGTTGGAGAGAGAGAGGAAGAAAGCCAGAGAATAGAGAAAAAGGCAGAAAGAGTGAGAAGTGCAAGGGAGAGTGCAAGGAAGAACACGAGTGATAGTGAGCAAGAGACAGAACCACCATGGAATGGTGTAGAAGAGAAAGGGCAGAAACAATTATGCAAAACGTGCTGAACTACTGGATTCCTCTGAGATGAGCTGAAGGATGTCCCAGCATGTGTGGAAAGACAATTTACAGGGAATACTAGGGGTTCCCAGCTTCTTTCCAGTTTTAGTAAACAGCATTTGACAGTAAACTCTTTCATTTGTTAAGAACATGTAATAATGCCAAGAATAGGCCAAGAAATATCTTCAGAGCAAGCCAAACAGATCGAAACAAGTAGCTATCTGAGAAGCAGCACACCTGAAACTTGATTTCTCGAGTGTGTAGAGGTGAAATTTCTCCATGGATTTTTTAACACTTCATATAGTGAATTAGCGTTGCAGCTTCCCATCATGGAACTCTTCATACAAGCTATACAGCTGCCTATCTTTCATAAAATTTCAAAGAAATTAATATATTCCTGATTTCTTCCTTGATTTTATTTTGGCAGGAATTGGATGACGTGTTAAACATTGTTGAAGAAGAGGTATAGCCAGACAGAGACAGACAGTGTAATTGTACAGGCTTAGTTTCCTCAGGAAACCTGGCTCAAGTTAAATGCATATGACACACAAAAGCTCTCTATGACAGTGGTCCAAACAACAAGAAGAGACAGCCACAGAACTCTCAGTGGACAACTTGGTTATTAATTACAATCCTACCAATTAAAGTGCAAATTTGGACAGTAATAAAATTATTAACATGTAGGAACAAACAAACAAAAAAAGTCTTTTTTTTTTTTGCTAAGACTTTCAAAAAGCACACAGCAAATAGAAAAAAGAAGAGAACAAAGTCAAGCCGAACACTGTTGCACAAGCTGAACAACAATTCCAAAGAGAGCAAATACCATGCTTCTTTGGGCTGAAAGAAAATTTTAGAAAGGAAAAAGAATTGCAGGAAGAGATGTCTTTTGGCATCTCTGAGAATGCAAGGAGTTTGATTCGTCACAGACAATGGGACATTGTATGTAAATGTGCTATTCTTCCTTCACAGAAGAATAGGTATTTCTTCCCATGGTTGTAAAAGGCATGGTACTACATAATAATAATGGCACAAAGAACATGAAAATGACTATGGATGTCTCTACTTCTTCCAAATAATCTTCAGAGAGGACTATCCTCTTTTCCAGGAAACAGCCCTTTAAGTTTGGATTAATTGCCTCCCTTGATGGTTGCTAATCTAACTGTTGTATCTCTCTTCTCAAGAGGCCATTGCAAAGGAAAATGATGAAGCCTCAAGCTCATGAACTCTGGCTGTGAAACAATGGTTTACTTCTTAGCAAGTTTACTTTTTTCATGCCAAAATTGGAGAAAATACAACAAGAAAATGATATTCTTGTTTACACAAATAGAAACCAATCTTACATGGCACAGTAGTTAATATTTTGCATATCAAAAATTCCCAGTTTCACAACAGACAACTGCGAGCTGAAGATCAGTGTATATTTAAGAATTCCATGAGGCATGGGTGGTTTGAAGGGGCATTGTTTTTAACTGGAAAGGCTGTGATGTACAAACAAAAAAAAAATCCCACCAACTGAAAATCAGCTGTTTTGCTAACAAAAGATCTTAACACTGGTAAAGATCTAGCATATTCTACGTAGCACAGCTCTCTCCTGTATAGATTTTCCAATGGCAGGTTTAAAATATATTTAGCACCAAGCCAAGCATCAAGTGAGAGACTAAAATCAGACAAAAGTTTTCCATTTGGGTAACTTCACACAGTAGTTTTCACTTAAAATCAAATAACTGAAATCCAACTATCATCTTATACTGAATATAGATTCATTGCAAAAGCTGAAACCTGTATTCTTCAGGATGGGTGGAAAATTTCTGTAATAAATACTTTCTTTTTTCTTTTTAAAAAACTACATTACCAGTAATAGTTGCAGCTTCAGCAGACAATGGTTGCTGATTGAGACTACTTGTTTCGGAATCTATATGGAGTGTAGTTAAACTGGCCACTTCTTGCTCCTCTGCACTCTGTTGCTGTCCTGAAATTGCATCAACTTCAGTGGAAGCTGGGGTCCCAGCCTCGGTGCCAAAGCTGAAATCTGTAGGATGAAAGTGCCGTATTAAATGACAACTTAAAAGTATCACTACTACACAATATGGAAACTGAGCACTTTCATAACCCTCCATGTAAAACCTGTGTATGCATCTTTTACGTTACCAGTAAACAGCTGCAAAAATTAAATAAAATGTAAAGACAGAAATTAATTTACTATTATGAATATTATTTCTCTCACAAAACTGTAAATGAACTTTTCCAGAGGAAATTCCTATTGCATATTCTGTATTCTGTTAGCTGTTAAGGACATACCTAAGTAACGAGAACAAAGTAAAATAATGGCAACGTATGGTAAAAAAATTTTTGGCAAAATTTATAACCTGAAGGAAACATCTAACTTTTTAAGAACACTTCTAATAAAAATAATTTCTAACTAAAAATAACTGTTTCTGAGAAAAAGCTATTTTAACACTAAGGAGAAAATGTCATGCTGAAATACAGCTTAAATAGCATCATTTAGTTACATAACATCTAAGACACCTAAAACTTGTAATTTCTTCAAAACTACTTCTACTATATAAAATTATTTGTCTCTTACAAAACACGTGAAATCGTAACTCTTACCAAACCAGATATTTGGTCTTACAATAGTCCCTTGGCACGTACAAGAAAGGAAACAGATTAATGAAAAGCACAAAGTTTTAGAAATAAAAGCATAATCCAGTTACAAAGCCAGTGTAGGCAACAGTGTCAGGAAGTCTCCTTTGGAAACGATACTTGCTTTCGAACTTGCGGCCGTCATACTGGAAGGCGCTGAAGGAGTCGGAGTGGCTGTCGGAGCTGATGAGGTCGCTGCTGCCCGCACTGGCCGGGGACGTCCACTCCGAGGGGACGCCCGGGTCGTCTATGGGGCGCATTTGGTTCTGCTTGTTCAGGATGTCAGGAAGGTCTTTGGGAACTTCCAGGCTGCCAGGGCTACTTCCTCTCCTCGTCACATTCTAAAAATTGAGAAGAATTGAAGTATTTCAAAAATCTCTGATGGCATCTTTGTATATACATAAGGGAAAAAGTAATCAACTGCACAGATAGCTGAGACTTTCCAAAACCCCAAACAGGCAGCAGCAAATGAGGAACACACAATCACAAATTTTTTACTTGCATAACAAATTTTGGGGCATTGGGCAAAAAAGGCTAGGATTCAGACCAACACGTGCTGCCCGTATATCCAGAGAGAGAGAGAGACAAAGAGAGAGAGGAAAAAAAAATACATGTTATCTTCAAGCTATGTCCAATTTACTAAGCAAAACTTATTACCAGAAACAAGCAGGAGAAAGAAAAAAAAAATTATCAAGGAATCTGGTAATTTCTGGCTTGCAGGTTGCTATGCTATAAGTAAACATTCTATGTAAAACCCAAGGTCGTAATTTTCTCATGGTCCTAATTCTCTCACGATTAAGCCAAAGGTTCACTATTGACTCAAACAAGAGAGAGCATATAGCAGAAAGGAGGATATAGATTTGCTCTTCTAAAAGCTGTTGTTTACTCAGAGTCTCTCTTTAAGTCAGTCTAATCATAGACACAACTGTTATCTTGAGGGAGAGCAGAAATAAGTATAGAAAAGCAATTTTATACAACAGCTTCAATCTCTGTGCATTAAAAATTAAGAGACTGAAAGCAACTTCTTTTTGTGCTAGGCCTAGTCACTTTTCTGCTCTTTTCTTACACTATTTTCTCCTAATTAGAAATGTACTCAGCCTGAGATGTCATAGGGTTTTAGTATCGCTTAGACCTAACCATGCAAACCATCTTCATAACTTGGGCCTTTGTTATAAAATAGAATAACAGTATTGCAGTGGTACATTACAATGCCAGTGACAGGCAAAATGTTGATACTGACATTCCTTATCCAGACTTACCTTGGGTGCGTTTTGATAGATAGGGAAAGAATCAATTCTCTAGTCTGAACTAGTGAAAATCAGTCAATATTCTCACCCATTTAATAGCACTCTCCATCTCTTTTTTTTTTTCTCCTCCTCTACAACCAGCTGTGTTAATTTCTCTTTTATAAACCAGGAAAATAACTTGATACATTTTTATATATTTCAAGCTAGTCTTTCCATCTTATAATTCAGGACTTGTTAATAAGTACATTATGCACCAACAATCAAAACTTAATAAATAGTTTCGATTGCTGCCGCTTCTGTTCTTCATTGAGAGTTTTTTAATGTTTTCTCTTTCATTGCTAGTTAATAAAAATATATCTTTTTAATCAGTTGTTTTGTTCTATAATGATTAAGCAGAACCCTAAAATTCCTGGCTTAAAAAAAACTACTCCAAACTGCAAAATATCCCAAAAAACAATAACTTCCTGGAAAAGTGCAGGAAAACAGAGCAAGAAAAAGTATTTCTGTAAGCAAAAAATTGTTTATGCTAAATTATTTTACTTCTGCAAGTGAAATAAAAAGAAATGCAGGAAAATGAGGTGAAAAGCTAGCTTTGGAGTCTGTTACACTGATTAAACTTGTACAGAACAGAACATAATACCATATCAACGATGGCAATTTTACATACAAATTATGAAATACTTCTGTGGAAAAATCTTTACATGTAAAATTAAAATTATATAATCCAATAAGACTATTAATCCAATGGTTACTTACATATTGCTTACACAATGCAGACTAAGAAAAAGAAAATACAAATAGCATAAAATGGCACATGCAACTTATGAGCTTATGTTAAAACGACTTAAATTCAAGAACTACTTAAGTAATATTCTTAACCCTTTCTGATTCATAAAATGCAGAATGAGATATTTTCCTAAAGTGATTGATCTATGATGCCATTGGTAAGTACAGACACACAAGCAAACTTACACAGTAAAACAGAAGTTTAAAAGCTTACCAGTGCACTCCCACTGCGGAGTCTCTCAGCTATAAATTCATCCATGAGGTCAGGAACATTTGTATTGCTACTGCCAATATCACTATCAATAGTGTGCAGCTTTTGACTCATGTCCTCTCTATTAGCTAAAAGCAAATGAATGACTGTATATAGTAAAGAATGCATCAACACATTAAAAAAAAAAGATAATGAATTAAAAAACTAATTAATAGAAATTAAAAACTAAAAAGGCAAACATGCATTTTAGAAATTTCCTTCTTCTTATACAGATTATACTTCAAGAAATTAGTAAAACTTCTTTTTCCCACTAAGCATGTGTTAGTCAATCTCCAGTATAACCTCACAGAGCAAGAAAGCTTATAGATAAGCACTACTTAAAGTTGTTAATGCTTGCTTTAAGGACATAGCATATATTCTTCCTCCATATCACAAAAAATAAGTAGCAAATCCTAAAAAAATTATATGATTCCTATAGATACTCCTTCTCCATTGCATTCCTAATGAAAAACAATATAGTGGAAAAAGTACACTAAACTGCAGAACATAATAACGACAAGTGTCAATGTGATGCTGTATCACAGTTAGGATAAAGAGTACAAAAAAAATCTCATGTAACAAAATAACATGCTACTACATGGAATGAAATTTCAAACTCTAGATGGTGAGTGATTATGAACAATTAATTAAGTTCTCTCATTTGTCAGTTTTTGTTTTGATATGATTACATCATATGCAATATGATTTATATATTCAGAATTAGTTGCAACTGTTACTCCTGACTTGAGTGTCTTCGCCTAAAATTTTCACTTTATTCCAATTCACTTTAAGAATTTTTTTTCCTCAGTGTCATGTTACAGATTCTAAATAAAATTCTACATTTTCTTCTAAAATATATTTCTAAGTCTTTCTGGAATCTCTTTCGAGGTGTCTATTCTGCAGAGAAACCAAGTGCTTTGAACGCCTGGCTCTTTCAAAAGCAGGACCAGACCTGCTCCCAGCTGTGCTGTGCTTACAGAGACTGCCCTCAGGTGGCATTAACACCTCAATGCAGGATGCATTACAGAATCCTCTGTTAATCATGCTAGCATAACAACGTGGAAAAAAAGAAAACCTGCATTACTGCTGAAAGTTAATTTATTGTTCATTTAAGGTTATGTCGGATGTGAACTAAGACAATGGATATTAGAGCGACAGCCTTAGTCTTTTGATCAGTCCACAGAGGTCTCAGAGCTGGCAGGAAAAGGACTACGAGGAGACCTTCATGAACATCAATGAATCCAAGAAAAACAGAAAGCAATGGAAGATGTTGCCAAGATGTGATTGCATCCATTTGGATAAATGCATAGAGAAAGGCCTAAAGCATGTTTTGAAAATGATTCAAACAAAATAACATGATTAGATCTGAGAACTGTTATAATGAAATCATCCATGTAAGAGGAGATTCTTGTTTGAGTTTTTTGTCTTTAATTATGTAGACTGACTTTCAAATTTAAATTTGAGGGACTTTTTTTGTTTTGGAGGAGGAAAAGGAGGAGAAGGAGGAGGAGGAGGAGGAAGAAAACACACTAAATGAACCAGAAATATAATTAGTTCAACCTGGCTAGTTCATAGCCAGGTCTTTCTGACAAACAAATAACAGTCTGGTAAAATATGCACATGCCAATCATTCAGTAGGCTGCATTTAAAGGCTCTGCATAGCCCATGAGAACGGTAAATTCTCAGGACTTTAATCCCTTGTTAGGTCATTTACTGCCTCTTCCTCTTCCCTAACTTGATGGTCTTCAGCAGCAAAGAGGTTTAACTCAATGTCTTTAAAAGGGAAATTAGTAATTTAAAGTATGTAAAAGGAACTTATGCTGGGAGAAAAATCAGCTGGCCACAGGCGCATGCATAACCAAACAGGGAAAGCAGTGATCATCCCAAAGCCTTTTGATTGCTTATCAGAGCTTGCTTCATTTGCATTAAGCCAAACTGGTGCTGCCTTTCTCCTTTTGCGCTCTGCACACTGTTAGTGCTCACCTGCAGCTTTCCTTCCAAAATAGCCCATTACATGACTGTACAGATCCCTCAGTGGAGCCTCTGCTGGCATTCTGTTCTGCCTCTGTGGGGAAACATTGGCCTTCGGCTTCGAAAGAGCATGTACAACAGTTTTATAAACACCACCCAGGGAGCCCTGCTGTTGTGCTGTCTCCTGACCTGTCGACCTAAATGTGCTACGACTATGGAACTGATTAACTGCGATACCTTCTTTTGGCAACAGGGCTGCTTGGGTTTCTGTAGATTCCTTAATTTGCTTGCTACCAACTGAAGCAGCATCGATCACATCTAGAGGTCTATAGATTCCAGGCCTAACCAGCTCCATGACAGCTGATGAGCTGGTGCTTGTGCTGGCGCTGCTGTTGTTGCTACCACTGCCACTACTGCTGAAGCCACTGAGTTTACGAAGTCTTGCTTTCCAAGGGGCCTCTTTGTTCTCAAGAGGATTGTAAAATTGAACTGATTCGGTAGATGGTCTAAAAGTAACGTGAACACTATTTCTTTTCTTAGTTGTTATTTTCATGATTTTGGCCCTGTGAGTTACTGTTTCAGATATACTCCTTTTAGTTGGTGAGAGTTTGCTTGTGCCTGTAGTGGGAGCCATTTGAGGGTTAACTTGTGCTTTAGGAAGAATTTTCTTTGCATGCACAACACGTGAGTTGGTTATTTTTTCGTTAAACTGGGCACTTCTATTCTTTTCGGCTAATGCTGCTTCCACAGCTAAATCTACTTCAGTTTCAGTGGCAGTTTGCCTGTACAGATATCTCTTTCCTTCTTTGCTATTAGGGCTACTTGACCCGTGATCAAAGAGGCTTTCAGATTGTTTATCAATATTTAATTGTTTGGCTTTATCAAGTGCTTGATTTCTTGTAAAATTTTCTACTTGAGTAGGTGCAATATTACTTATAAAGCCACTTTGGTTTTGCTCTAGATGCAGCTCTGTGTTATCAGCTCTTTCTGCAACAGTGATGCTATTCACGCATTGACCGGTCTGATCTCTATTTTCTAATCCATCCATCGGTAATCTATCATTCCTATTTACTGATGTATCAACTTCGTGAGCAGAAGCCTCACACTTATCTATCTCAAAGTTACCGCAAAGTTCTTCTTTTTCTTTAAGATATTCTCTCAGAGAGGAAAGAAGATCATCTTCACCTTCAAGGTCAACATATTGGCTTTGTTCAAAGGCTGTATTTGCAAATCCTACCGGCCCTATTAAATGACAGAGATGGTCATAAATACTATCCCCAACTTCCAAGGAGGACTCTCTGCTATTTGTGTCAGTAATATGGCTTTCAGTGGATCTATGCATTGAAGAGGTCTCAGTGGAACTCTGTAAGCTTGGAGCATGATGGGATGAACTGTCAATGACAGGAACTGCACCTTTGGCTCGTTCAACTGCAAATGGTTCCAGGATGTCAGAGGTGCTGCTACTTCGTGGCAGCGGCTGTTCCTCATTCAACGCACCGAAAACTTCACTTGGAGTATCCTCACTCTGTGAAAAATGTCTGACTCGAGATGGACGCGGAAGAATTTGAGCATCATCAATGTCTGTAGGAAAAAAGTACATGTAATACGGACTAAAAACACACACACATAGATAATACTGCTTTACCACTACATCCTAATTATGTGATTTAAAAAGCCAGAAAAGTCCAGAGCCTTAAGTACAACCAAAATACTTTCCCCAGTACTAGAGTGTTAAAAATATACACACGTAATATCCAGTACAGAATGTAATATAAATGAGTTAGACCATCAGAACACAGTTTAAATGTTAACATGCATGAAAACAGACAGTGAGATCATGGAACATTTGGAAACGCAGTTAAAGCTAGGGCTGTGCCAATAAATTCAATAACTCAACTTCTTGTTTAAGAAATTGTTACCTGGAATATAAATCAGTATACAAATTAGAATAGTACAGTAGTACAGGTACAGTAGTACCCTTCAGGCAATTTAAATCTTCAGAAATACACAACTCAAAAGAGAACAGGTAGTTTTTCCAGAAAATTAACTGTCTACAGAAATGGAAAACTATCAATTTTTCATAACTTGCATGACTGTACATAAATTACTGTAATATCAGGAAGTATAACATCATATAATTACATATATTATGACATATGAAATATAGCGTATACCTGAAGATTTGTGATACGTCTCTAGTTTTCAAAATGCAAACTGAACACTAAAGAGACTCTCTCTTTCTTCTCTTCTTCCAGTATTACTCAAGTAAATTTAACAGTCATAAGAATTACCAAATGAAGGACCCACTACTGAAACAATCTTGCAGATGTACAACAGTTAACATTAGAATAAATCCACTTTCTTTCATGAAACTCCAAGAACTTTTGCTATGACCATTTAAATAAGTGATGCTTTGTCTCTGTTGAGCCTGCTGATACGTCAGGATCAGCACAAGTCAGAGTTAACTGCAATGAAGGCTGCAGTTCCAATATGGATCATCTAGGAAACGTACAAAAGTGTCAGCCCATTCCACATCATCCATCAAAACGAGGATCCATTACACTCCTCTCCAGATTTCCTGATAGGCCAAAGGGAACACTACACATCCTGAAATGGCTTGTGTTGGCAAGCCTAAGCATCTCTTACAGACACTCCAACTAACTACAGGATTTCAAGCTACCCCAGGCATTTTTTTTTAATAGGTTAGGCACTTGAACATGAAGATTAAAACATCTTCCTTGATTTTATGTTGATTTGTTTTTTGATAGGATCCATTATTGCCCAGACTTCCTTTTTACTATCTACAACTTTAAAAGTTGTAGATAAGCTGTTACGTCAGGAAAAACAATAAAGAGCCTAAAGGAACACCATCATGATTTACTTGCCACAATAACAAAAACCAAACTTACCTGGCTGGTCTGCCTACAAAGATTTATCTTCAGGAATGCAACAGTGATCTTATTTTTAACCAGAACACTGCAAAATGTATTTTATGCCCCTTCCCTTCTCCCAAATCTGATTTGCTGCTGTCATAATAAAGAAGCTATGTTGCACTCAAGTATTTTAAATCAATTCCTTCATGGTAATGTATACCTATCACAATAAAATATAATTATGATAATCTGAAATTGTCTTAAAAACCTGCATTCAAGTATTCTTATCTTGCTGAGAGAGTTAGAGTTGGAGCTGAATTTTCATATTTTTCTTTTTGAGCAAGGCATACTCTGGATGAAATTGATATGTTTGTTTGTAACCAAACAGATAAGTCAGTTTAAGATGAAAAGCAGTATTTCCATGCTGAATTTTTCAGGGGAGTTGTAATTAAAAAAAAATGTGAGACCCAATTTAAAATTTATTGGACTTTAAAGAAGTTAGTAGGGAAGAAATTGAGGTCTACATTGAAAAAGAAAGTACACATTCAAGCTCTTTCAGAAGGTAACCATGAACAATTGCCATATATTGCATAATTTATCATCCCTTTCCTTTCTATTCAGTTTTGAACAGCAGCAGATTTCTCAGCAATATTCCTGCCCAATATATTAAGTATGAATTAACATACACTGAGATGAACGGTGTCTCTGTCCAGTTAGAACTGCTGCTCCAACTCTACTGAGGCAGATAGTGACACAACAGTTGTGCTCATATCACTCTCAAGGCTTTCTTTGCAGTTGTAAGACAATGATCTCTATATGAAAGCAATGACTGTAGACCATCCAGCCCAAAATATGTTATATCTGAGATACATATATAGATAGTGATGATACATTGATCTTATCTTGAGCCTTCAATATGTATCTTTTATATGTTTCATATATTCAACCTCATAAACAACTAAAGCACCAGCCTGAAGATTGCACATTGTGCATACATGCAGTGATGACGATTTCCTAGGATGTAGAAAATGAATATTGGATGGAGAATTCTAAAGATATGCATACCAAGCAGCTCCACCCATTGAAACAAATGCAGTTAGATTTATTTCAATGTTGATCCAGTATTACTTTTAGGTGTTCAGTGACTAGCATATACAACTATGCAAACATTTTCAAATAAATATATTGGATATACATCATGAGAAATTTTTTTTTTGGTAAAAGAGGAAGAAATTAAGGAAATGAAAAATATGCTACTAAAAATATATTACTAAAATAACAGCATTAGAAATACAGAGAATGTTTAAAAATTCAAAGAAACAATATTCCTGGCAATCATGGCTCATACTTGTATAGTGGTATAGATCAAATTGGGATGCCATCAGTTCCTAAAGAGTTTTCACCACCTACCCCGCAGTTGCACCCCAGAAAGCATGTACAGATATGGCATGGTAAATGCCTCTAAAGAAACACTGACCTACCTCCTCAAAGTGATATTACAGAGAAGAGATTAGTGATCTGTAGCCAATATCACCTGATTGCAACTCACCTTAACCTAACACTTACTACAGAATGAAGTTGTTAAGGTATAATATTTATCTCCCTCTCACATTAGTTTTTCCTCCAGTTATTTTACTCCCAATGCACAGGAAACATCTCTCGCTTGCAGTTCTTTAGTCTGCAATGTGCTCTGTCTCTGCCCACTCTTTCTCTTCCTTCTCCTCCACCTTCAAGTTGGTTGTCCATTGCTTCTGCAAGCCTTGCCTAGATCTCACCAAGAATACTTCTTTCCATAAGGAGTTCTGTAACTGCACAGTCTCGTAGCAACACAAAGGGATCAACACTACCAGGAACTAAGTGTATTTTACTGGTTATCCTTTAAAATTCAGTTTACAGGATTCTAATAGCTTAAAAAGAAAGTTCTTAAGGGACTTTCTGAATCCCAATAAATTTCAACCTGGAGATTTTGGACTGTCATTAATCTACTGACTGACCTTCAAACAGAAGCATTTTTAAGCCTATGAGTAACACTGCAGGGTATTCTGTCTTCCTTCTGAAAGCCAATACACTGTACTGTACCTGTGGTGGAAGTTTTGTTACAAATGCTTTCTTTTGGGCTAGCTGGCAAGCTTGGCTACCATTCAGTGAGTCACTGTTTCAACATCTAGTTTTGTAAAAAGCTAAAAGGGAGCTGAATATTACTTCAAACAACTTGAACAAGATCTGGGCATCCTTTTCCTTTAGGATCATTTGAAATATCCTCATCTTTGAGTTGTGTAGGTCCTGAAAGCCATTTTGGATAAGGGCTTATATCATATAATCATGATATAAGAAGAAAGACAGGGGTCTAGGACTCCTTCTATGCTACAACTGCAAAAATTTATAAGCTCTAAGCTTCACTTTTCAAAATATCATTGGTTGTGCTATTTTTATGCCAGACTAATATCGATGAAAAAGATAATAGCAAAACAAACAAACAAACAAAACCCCAGCAAGGCATTTGGGACATGCCAGAAGAAGGAAGCAAGTCTGGAACTTTTCAGTAACATGGATAGTAAATTTGACTGCAAAACATCTCTTGTGTATAACCATACCCAGCCTTATCCAAGGCAGGATAAATCAACTAATGTTGACGACATGAAATGATAACAGATGACTGTGAAACCTTATTCCTCCTGCAAGAGCTCCAAGATCTCCTTCAAGAATTGAGCTTTTAAAAGTAATGGCAGCCAAAGTGACCTTTAGTTCCTACTAGGCTCTCTCTATCCAAAGAAAGCTACTGTCAACACTTCTAGCCAACTGTCCTGCAGGCCATATATCGTTTAATGATAAGCTACAACCCTGTGCAAAATGTATTATTTGAGAAACCAAACCAAACTATATGCTTCAGAATTCAAATCGCTAGGTAATTTTTACATTTATATATATAATTATATTAATGCAAAACCAGTATACTGTAAAACATACCACATTGCTTCTTCAAACATTCTTTTTTAATGATACTTAATTTGCATCATTATATCATGACTGTCCGCATCTATAACCATGATTTCAAAACTTTATGCAAAAAGATCTTTTTATGTCAAGTCAAACTAAAATGACTTCCATCCAGAGATGTCTCTGATTTTCACTTATGTGATAGCAAACATTGGCACAGCACTAACTTCTAACAGTTCCAGAATGAATTGCAAATATAGCATGGTATTTCATGTAACTCAAAATGTTCGTTCTTAATCTCTTCCCATCTCCCTCCCCTCCCCCAAGTATTTTTACTTCGAGGAATTTACTGATTTAGCAGAATTTGAAAGCAGAAGATTTAAAAAAGTGATAAAGGGGGTGCAGAAATTAGCAGAGGTGGCACTACCTGAAAGCTCATCAGAAAGGGGAGTGAGAACAATATCAGGCAAGAAGGGTTTGGAAGTATGGATCAGAACAGGAGCACTTTTAGCACTGCGTATATAGGCCGATGGCAGAGCACATTCACCAATGGATCGGCTTCTCATGGCTTTAAAAAGGAAAAGAAAGAAGTGGGGAAGGAAAAAAGAAGAGTGACTATAATGAAAGGCTTGTGTCACAGAAAAAGCAGCAACAGAGAAAACAAAGATAAAAAGGAAGAAAATTTCAAAACTAAAACATTTCAGCACGGCAGATTTTGGCAGAGCTGTAGGAAAGAAAAAAATCAGTGTACACATAAGACATTTTGAGTTTTTAACTTTTATGTAAAGCAGCAACAATGCCTTTATTACGACTATTATAAGGATTTTGCATTTAAAAAAAAATCAAGAAAGTAACATTCTTTTTTCCATTGCATCAGGGGTTGAAAAATCAAAGGTAAGCAACACTGCACAAGCATTCAGAACTTGAAATTTTGCAACTGAAAACATAACATATATGTTTGTATTTTTCTAGTTTTTTGGATACTCCTGAACAAGTATTTCTGAATTTTACACATATCCATTATCTTTAATACAAGATTTTTTAAGAGAATGAAAAATATTAAGAAAATAATAAATTCTGCCTGTAGAAATTTCCAGTACAACAGGATACAGTTTTACATAAAAATGAAGTGATTTAAAAGAAATGGTGAAATGGTTTGTCAAGAAACCTTTACTAGCATTAACTTCTGGATTTTAATATCTATCTTGCAAAGCTGGTTCACCTTTTCATATCTCTTGCCAACAGTTCCTTCCTACAGAAGGAGTAACTTACGTAAGAATTTTGGCATTGAGGTTATATTTGCAGCTTTTCCAATAGGTTTAAAATGAATCCCTGCATATCATTGGTTTTCCTTTGCCAGAATATCAACAAAAATAGATACAACATTCCATATCAAAGAACAGCTACAGTTCTTCAAAAAATAAATAAAAAAAGTTTTCAAGAAGTTTCCTTTGCAAATTGTTGTGAATTTGATAATTTTTTTAAAATAAAAATTTCTGGAAATCTCAGTATGTTACATAACACTATATTTAATCAATTTCTGAATTCTGTTGCATTGATATTTTCAATAAAACATGGAAAATATACTTAAAATCTTAGTGTACATGATCTGATGGGAATCAGAAGTACATGAATGAAAAAGTAAAAGTTGAGCAAGTCACACCTGTAAATTCAGTTCAAGAATTGTCGCTAGCACACCAACATGCAGAGAACTGGGGGAGCCAATGTATGCAGAGCAGAAAACATATTTGACAAATGCAGCACAACTTAAGCAAAGCCTTATCATCAGAAAGAAAAAACAGTTGAGAAAGATTTTGTTTGTTTTTAAGATTGAAGCCATTTGCTACTAGACTTAGTTCGTACACAAGAAATCAACTTAATTCAGCTGCCAAAGATGCAAGTATATGGAAGGTTTTATTTTCTATTTAAGAGAGACAATATTGGGACAGGACACAATGATAGATGCATTACAGACACCATTGTGCATCTTAAAAATGCAAGAGGAAAAAAAATCAACTACGCACTAAATAAACCAAGCTTTTGAGACTGGATACTAGGTTGATAGCAAGTCTTAAACTGAAGGATCCCTTGTAATTTGGGATTCTTCCCACCTTATTACTTTGATCCAAACAAGGGAGGCAGAACAATCCTTTTACAGTTAGGAAAGTAGAATTTTTAAAGCAATTTTAAGGGGAAAATTGTAGGTTATTATTATCACAAGGAAAACTATTCCCAATGTCATGAAAGGAAAATGTGATGTCATATTAAAACAAGCAGTCAAGCAGAGGCAGACTAACTGCCAGAATGTGGAATAGAAACTTTCAGAGTCCAAAACCTGTGTTGCTTCTCTCTGCTTTGCCAGCACATTCCACATAGAAAAATTTAAATATCAACCATAATTTGCCTTCCACATGGAAGGTGTGAAGCTGGAAAGAGAAAGGAGAGAGAACACAGCAAGAAAACAGACTGCTATGCTCAATGTTGTTTTTTGTTTTGGCCTGTTTCACCCTGATAACTGTTTGGGGCTGAAAATCACCTTTCATTGTCCTTATGTACACACAAAAGGAGAGCTATGGATTAGTAAACTCTGTCTGATGCAATACCTTTACAGGAAGAGAATCTGCTGCCAATGCTGCATATTCCATTTCTAGGCCAAGATAAGATTTTTCAACCCATATGCATACTATATTTAAAGGCCCTTTTTCAAAAATTACTTTACATAAGTGTAGGCTAAAAATGTGCACATTGCATACCAGAAAAGCTGTGATTTTTATCTGAGTAAAACACACACAAACTCGGTGCGCAATACTTGTGTGCGGGCATGAGGATGGCTCAGAAGTAGAGGTGCACAGATGTACACAAAATCTGTGTACAACAAAAAAGAGAGATGAAAAAGAAATCCCATTTTTGTCTTACAATAATATATTCTACATGCATATACTCCAAAGCCAGACTTAAGGAGTATATTACTGATAATTAAAGGAAACATATTGTATATCAAATACCATGCAATGCATCTGAGGTCTGACTCAAATCCAAACTTAGCTTGTGATATTAGAGAGGCTCTGACCAGGAAAACTTTACATAGAACTTTTTACTTTGTGATTGCAAACCATTTTTTTGTTATATGACCAGGTTTTAACTGGCACAGAATAGGAAGCACCTGAACAGCTTTTGCAGCAGACCTGACAGACAGCAAGCAGCTGTTTGTAGACAGCTAAGACCCTGGTGTATGCTGCACTTCATTAACATCTTAAACTGAAGGGTTTGTGATTCTGGCTCTGGCCACTTCTTTGGGGCCTTTCACCCTTTAAAATCACTCTAATAATGCTGAGATGCTTGTCCACAGAAGGTGGTCTATAACATGAATACAGTCAAAATTTTTACTGGCTGTAGTGCTACAAACTTGACAAATATCAAATACGTAATGTGATTGACTGAAACAAAAACAAGCAAAAATACAATGAAACTAAAATCAGATCGGTTTGCTGCTAACCAGGTCAACATACAGCTTGATGAGAACAGATTCCAGTGATTGAGGGTTTAAGTCATACAAATAGCAATAGTAGCAAAAGAAATGCATTTATAAATTGACCAAAGAACAGTACCTTCTCACAGAATATCTGAATATACTTTGAGGAGAAGAAATTTTAACCTGCTTAACACAACGAAGACGCAAAGCAAAAACACTGCAAGTCAGCCAGACTGTCTACAGAGAAGCAGACACTACATTTAAGATATCTTGTGACCTGTTAAAAAACCTGTTCAGTCAAAATAGAAGCTGTCAGCATGAGATAGAGGAAACGCAGCATTTGAGCATGTGAAAATGTCAGGCATTTTTGGAGTAGTGGCTTCCTTTGCTCTTGTGTCTGTACGGCTTCAGCACAACCAAGTCTCCCACCCCCACAAAAGCTTTTAGATGTTACTAGTAAACAAATTTAAAAATGGAACAGCAGCATTTTCAAGTATAATTAAATACACATATTGGGCAAATAACTTCTGTTACTTAAAAAAAAACCTAAATTAATTGCAAAAATTTTTGGAAAGAAGAAAGTGTTAATTTCTGAAAAGATAACAGCACACAAAAGAGCAAATATGCCTTCCTGGTTAAAGCTGTGTCAGAATGTACCTGCTTCCAGGAAGTATCAGTGAAGTAGCAACACACAATGACTGAAGCCAAAGTACTATTATAGTGCTAGTGGAAAACAAAGAAATATTCTTTTTTCCTTTTCTGCTCCCACCCTTTTTTAACACAGGAAAGTAAAATCACTGCAATTTTCCTTTGCTTATTGGGTAGCATTGAGATCTGAAAGCCAACAGAGTAAGGGAAATTGCAGTGCAGTTCTTGTTAAAATATTCTGAGCAAATTACATAAATGTTAATGAGTCTTCTTTTGAGCAATCCACTTAGAACAGTCTTGCATCACTCATTTCTAACATTATAAAGTCAAGAAATATATCACTTCAGAAATGGAGAACTGCACGCATCGGTATCCATTTTTCCTTTAAGCAGGTTTCAGGACACAGCCAAAGGCTGTACATATAAATATTTCTCCCACTTTTTTGCATAATTGCAAAACACACTATTAATCTTTTTTGCAAACTGTATGAAAATGAGCATTTCAAAAGGCTTCCATTGGCTACCTATCCATACCACTTCTCAAATTCTTCCAGCTTTTGCTCACACACATACAACTACATTTCTAACACGTCTTAAGTGTGACCATGTGATCGAACTCATTAAGAATTTCAATAAGTGCATTATTTTCACTTGTATTAACTCTCACTTTAGTAACCATATTCAGCTGTCCTCAAAACACGTTAAGCCTGTACCACATACACCTACATATCTAGGTAATTATTGGAGAAAGCAAACATTTGTGGAAAGCAGTTATCCATGCAGCTCCAAAA
>JAUBOD010000208.1:4680828-4691227 GCA_032353885.1 Nothura maculosa | reverse complement strand
ACATACACCTACATATCTAGGTAATTATTGGAGAAAGCAAACATTTGTGGAAAGCAGTTATCCATGCAGCTCCAAAACCCTTGGTAATTCCTTCCCTTCCTCAAAGGCCACTCATATCACCTTGTATGGATACATACCAACTGTCTTCTGCCGTACGATGCTTCTTGCCTTCTCTGTTCCTGGAGAACCAGTGGTCGTAGCGCTGCGCTGTCGCATTGGTGCCTGTCCAGGCTGGTCACGACTCCAGCCTCTGGAAAAGGACTTATCAACAGATGATTTCTGGAATTCATGCCCAACCCCTGCAAGAATAGAATTGAAAAGTTATTTCAAATGATTAAGTGAATACATATTACCAAGTATTTACGGTCTTTCAAATATGTTCTATCCAGTTATAAATCTATTACGTTACTACAATAAGTGTGATTTTAAAAGCTAATCAACACTCCAACTTGCTCAGAAGCATTGGTGTTTCTGAACATCAGTGCTTAACCAATTGTGATTTATTTTCCTGACCAATCAAGTGCAAAAGAACAATTGCTGCAGACTGATAAAAATATGTTACTATTTAAATTTTTCTTCTATCTCAATCTTTTTTGTCCCTATTAGACAAGGCACACAAAATTGCATGATAAAAACAATCAATTCTGGAATGTTGTTAAAATACAAAAAGGTGCTGAAACATTTTAACATGAAGTGTAAAATGAGGAAAAAAGAAAAAAAGAGCGATGGCCTTAGAGAACAAATGTTTTTGGAAATTCATAAAAGAAAAAAAATCCAAAAAAGTAGGCGTGCTTGATCTTTCATAAGATTTCACAATCAATACTTCAATATACTTATACTAATACTTCAATTATATTTACAATACCCACTTACTATCTAGTTAATTTTTACCAGGTATGTAATCTTTATCACTTTGAGGAAGTTGAGATTGAGACTCAACTATTTAATTGTTTTGTTAAAGGAGATAACATATGATAACAAAGGACATAGTCTTAAGTCTGCAAATCTTTAAGGATTACATTCCACGTATGCTTAAGTACCTGCAGGACTAAATTGCTAAGTCAGGAGTTTTTGGAGGTTCTAAAAGGCAGGCTCATCCTGGAGAGGGTGAATAACTGCAGAGGATAGAGGTGCCTACTCAGGTGCACTAAAAAGGCTGGATCTCTTTCTGCTGTGTCCAGCATCTCATTTCCCCATCTCAGATTCACACGATGCATATACAGTCTTGTCTCACCTTTGCCTTTGTGCTTTTTCTGCTTTTGCTCACTTAATTTATCCAATGGCAGGTCACTGAGGTCCAGGCTGTATAAGTTTCTAGCTAACACCTTAGTTAGTGTCTCCATGGTCAGTGACCACTCAGTGGCCAGCTCTTCCCAGTATGTCAGTGATGACATTACCGACAGCAAGTCATCCCAAAGTTCCCGAGAGATGTACACGTTCAGATTCGCCTTGATCCAAGCCACTATAAGAGTCTAAAAGAGCAAAGTGACAAAACTTAGTTTCCCATCTTAAGATGATAACATTCAAATGTTACAGCTTAAAAAGAAGCTTCTAAGTATCATGGAAATTTTGTGATAATCCTAATAATGCTTTTCTCACTGGAACATGTTGGTCTTACAAGAATTATCAAGTTGCATGCAAACATGGGTATCTGACTTAGCTAAAGGAACAGACTGGTTTGATTCCTAAGAAATCCTATCATATCTTAAAAGTACTGCCAAGCAGTTTAGTTACAAAAATTATTTCTGACTGCATTCGTGCATTTCCTGTCTTTTCTGTCTCCTCTACCAACGAATCTGGAGACTTTAGAAGTCCCATTTATAGAGAAGTTATCACAGAGCTTTGCAGCTAATAAGCTTTGTAGAAATCTGCTGTTGCTCACTGCAAGGAGTCATGAACACATAAGACTGTTAAGCCTGGATGACACACAAGATTCGGCACTGATTAGAGCTAACAGATTTTATTCTGCAAGAAATGCTAGCTAAAACTGTGCACATTACTAGTTATTCCAACTCAGTTAATGGGCAGCAGTTTTAAAATGTCATAGTACCCTGAAACCATTAAAAATGGTTTTTAACATTTCACTAAATGTTATTAAACATTTAATGTCATTAAAATGTTCAGAAATTACCAGGTGTAACCAAATCTTTAATCTACAGCATTAGCATTATCTGGGTTACATGATAAGCAATTTGTGATGACAAACCAGTCAACAGCTTTTGCTGCATCTAGCCTCCTGATCAAAATTTAAATGAATTGAAGTGAATTTATGTTAAATTGCCTGGAAAAGGGGTCCTGCAAGTCTTCCTGCTAAAGTGGAGTTCTTCCTTCCTTGATATTGCAAGAAAGTTTGGGGTGGTATTTTCAGCACCGATTCTGTAACCCTGAGCAGCACAAGTAGCATCTGTTCCCTGCAAAATAACATCGAGTTTTCAGTTATACATTTTGTTACACATCTGTATATTACAAGATACTTCTAAAGATAATAACTAAGTTTAAAATATACTTGAGTGAATCAAACAGGACACAGTAATTACCTAACTCAGTGGTTGCTGTAAAAAGAACTACTTCTGATCATTTTCTCACTTGAAATAGGAGTCCCTGTTACCCCATGCAAGGTCACTCAAATGTCTATCACTTTCAGTGACCTGAAATTTCAGGCAAACCCTTACTCACAATTCTATTTGGTACCATTTCTCTCACTAGAGATTCAACTATTTAAAGAAGAGTGAAAAACAATTATTTAAAGGACACTGAAAAATATACAGCTATGTTTTACTGGGGGGTCCATTGGCCTGGCAATGCATCTTAAATACCGTGAAGAAATGAAGCAGTTAAACAGTACACTGATTCTTGTACAAAAAGAAGTCTAAAACCAGAGCTACTCAGACGAAGAAAACTCACCTGTCACTATAGTGGCTACTCTTGCTTATATATATAAAAATCTCTCTTTTTTTTTAAATTAAATTTTATGTTTTTTTAATAAGGTCAAGAAGCTTCATGTATGTTTCATATTCGTGGTGCTTTTATGCATGACCAAAATTGCCCTGAGACTTGTCCACACGCTCTAGCTTCTGTAGTCTGTATGCTTCTTTTTCACTATGGGTTCAGCTACCTCAAATTAGTTAATTTTGGCACTAATACATTTGCCTCTTTTCACTCACTCAAGTCAGTGAATGGTCTGCCTCTTTCACTGCATTCTTTGATGTTAAAATCCAGACATGTAACAATTTATTTCATGGAGAAAATAATTTTCATTGTCAATGGCATCCTATTGGGTTTAAAACAAACTAAACTTTCTCATTTGTCTCCATGAACTCATCTAAGACAAAAGCATTAGCATTCTTACCAAGTCTTCTTGTCCATAGTCACTTGTACCACCATGTGACGGTAGATATTAAGAATACGTTTACACATATCAGTGTGCTCATCCAGAAGAGTTTTAATTTCATTTGCAGGCTCAAGGAAGAATATATTTGAAGAGTTTATTATAAAAATCTGTAGGTAAAAAAAAAAAGAATGCCTATTAGGAGCTTGAAGCTCTTCAAACTTTTCTGCAATTTGGTTGATAGTAACAGGAAAGAGAAATTTTATGATTAATAATAAGGTCTCATACACACTCCTTAATATATATTAAAAGATAGCTTGCTTTGATGATAACACAACAATACTTTGATTAATTTCTTCAAGTCTTCTATAAAATGAATCTGTATACATTGTAAAACAAATGGTACAGCAAAATACTCAATAGCAGTTATCAACTATGAAGGATGACAAGTTTCCAAAGTTGACGCCTGAAAGTCCTGCCTGCAAGCCAGTAATTAATCCAGCACAGTGTGTGATTACACTGTTTCAAATAAACATGGTATACACTATGTCCTGGTCATGACAGTGATCATATTAAGTGCTGGGAGTGTGAAGTGCTCATGTCATCACAAACAGCAAAGTTTAAAAGTAGGGAATAGTGGACATCTTTTCCAAAGCAGTTGTCTTTTTCCCTAGCAGTAATGGTGGATAATGCTTCAAAAGAGGATGAGGAGAAACATAACAGTATTGGCCACAGAAACTCCTGCCTTTGGATTCCCTTCAGAGTCAAAGATTTAGAATACAAGACACACAGATACACTCCCAATATGAAAGCTGAACAAGAGTTCTTGTAAATTATTAATTCGTAGTGGATTCGATTCACTCTCCCATAGGTATTATTATGTAAAACATATATGTGATTCTTCTACAAAGAAGGCAAGCAAGTGAATTATCTTACAGTTACTTCAAGTTTCTGTAACCTGCAGTGAATCTTCAAGTGAATGTCACTTCTGTGCATCTGTGAAATGAGTCACTTACTCATCCTGCTAGGATGGAATGGATCCCCAAGCACCATAAACTAGAAAAGCTACTGGGATTAGGATGCTGTCAAGTTTAATCGGTCACAAATCTACTCCCTAGATACCTTAGGTTAGCAGGCCTGCCAAAGGGACACATTTTCCTAGGGAATAAAAGCCATGTATGACAAAAATTATTCACTTCAGCAACTTGAAACCTTTTTCTACAAGATTTGACTTCTAGTCCACATGAATGTATGCATGTACAGTCAAGTATAATGGTTTCACTTTATTAGCAGGATAAAAAAAAAAAAAAAAAACCAAAGAAGGCTCAATAGGAACAGCTATGGCTATACTCTTAATACAGAAGATATTCACTCTGGAGCTTATCATTCCAGGTAGGCTCAAGGACAGCTGGCAAGCCACAGTGAACATGCTCTGAAACAATTTTACTGGAGAATACAATATGCATTATTTTAAGAAGCTTTTCCTCCAGAAAATGTTAAAACAAGCTGCATCTGTAATAGAATTGTGAATGAATTAAATAAATGGAAGCTAAAAGGCCAGAATTCTGCTTAATCTTTATTACATCTTTGCAGCCTCCGACAACAGACTAACATTGACCGAACTGTTGTGTTTGAAACCCAGTCAAAACTCTTGGTATTTGATACAGTCTTAACAAAGGGTAAAAAGAGGTTAAAAAGGGTAAAAATAAATTGCTATTAATGCAATTATAAAAAAATGAAAATCAGATCTTATCGTGCTTATGGCAGTTCAGCATTTCTATATGCTATATACATTATATTCATAAATATATAGCAAATTACTGTCATTAATATTATCTATCATCATACTTACTAAATCTAAAAAAACGCATAATATTTAGTGATGCTTTGGAGCAGGTGCTTGGAATTCCCTTTCAACACTACTATATTTTATTCCACTATATTTTATTCCAAAAAGCTATGCTGTGAGGGTGAAAATTAGATATGAAATCCATCCCATACCTGCAATACTGATTGCACTCCAGCTCGAACATTTTGCTCTTCCGTATCAATTTCAAACATTTTATGTGAAATATCTTGGTAACAGCCATTTCTTGCCCAGGTTGAATTTCGAACATGACTGGAGTTCACCCCTTTTTCCTGAAAAACATATTTTTCTTAAAATCCCATAGATTGTACATAGATTTGGACAGTTATTTTGGTTTATGTTGCATATAAATGAAAAAGCAAGATCAGAAAGTTTTACAGTATGTGGATATAATAGTTATAATCTTTCTTACCCTTTCTGTAGATAATTTTTACATAACTGGCATCTGGCATACTGAATAAACTGTAACTTCATACTAGATCAGAAAACCACGTGATCTTTTAAGTTGAACTAATCATATAAAAATGCCATATACACTGGAACAAGCTGATAGCCCATTTGGGATCTATTAAGTCAACACTGTTTGATTTTTCCCCCCACAAATTTAACATCAACTTAAAGTATATAAAATCTTCTAAGAAGGCCATTTAGGATAAGGGCATCTACCAGCATTTCCAAAAGACACACTGATATTTACAATCAAAATAAAACTATATAGTGTAGCAATATGCAATGAAATTTTAAATTACACTTTGAACTTCAGTATCATGTGCATGATTCAGTGCACGATTATTTCAAAAAAAAATTAATAGCTTTGTGTTTAGTCCCAAGTAAGAGACTTAACCGGATGTGAACCCACATGAACAACAGTCTAATAAAAGTACATTAGCATGACAGGTACTAGCATTAGAGGTGCACAGAGAGATTTTCAAAGAAAAAAAAGGACAGCTAGGAGTCCAAACGGCACAGAAAGTCAACAAGACGGGAATCCCAGCCTTCATTTCTTTTTTTCTGGAGACAACATAAAGAAGAGTTAATGCTAGTTTGTGCTACAAGAAGCTAGCATAGGCTCAAGGTATTTTCATTATCCTTCTCTCTGACAGAGTCTTATTTAGATGTATTTTTATGTAAAATACTTATTTCAAGTTTCTCCTTCAAGTTTTATACTAATATGAAAATGCTATGAGATTTCAGATCATATATTACAGGACTCCATAATTAAAACAACCTTATTACAATGCTATTTTTAACAGTAAGATGTTAAGATTTCTTTTTTCTCTTTTACCTCTTCTCTTTCTTTTGTTTTCTCTGAAGAGTTGTGATCTATAGCATTTTCATCACAGTCTGTAGTTGTGCACTGCATTATTTCTTCAGGTTCTTTCATGAACAGAGGCTTGTCTTCTTGCTGAATCCATTCCTGATACACTTTTACCACTTTCCGCATCGCAGCTGCTTCACAAATGGGCAACAAAAATGCCTGGCGGTACAAAACAGGCAAATAAAAACAACATAATCCCAGTTAAAATACTGGAAATCAAGTTGGAATTAAACCATTTTGCCTCAAATATGTATAAAGTTGAGAAGCGTCAACATCAAGCTCAAACTTCTTTTAAAAAGTGTCTATAACAGTCAGGCTCTATAATGATCTATAATGACTGCTGGAAATAAGGCCCTAGTACTCATGTAAAGTAAACTAAGAAAGTGTCTAATACAAACTGAAGTCACACACGTTATTAGTGGTCAAATCTTATTTTTACAAAATGAGAGTTTTTTTCAAAACAGGAGCCATAAAACCAATGGCTCCCTGAAAGAAAGAAACAAATAAACAAAAAAAAACGCCATGTATTTGAGAAGCCAGATAGCTAATTGCTGCCCTCTTCAGGGAGTTTTATGTATTTGATTTGTCAGAGAAAGGTAGAGATCAGTTGTTTGCCACAACTTGATGGAATCCAGGGTGTTAATGCTGAAAACTCAATGCCCATGAATCCTCTAAGAAGAATTCTGAGGCTCACACAATTCAACCAACAAGTTCATAAACTACACATTAACAATCAGTCTAACAGCCTTATAAAAACTCCAAATATTTATTCTTGTCTCCAAAATGCATAACGCATGGCCTCTAATGGAAATCCTCTTACTGCTTAGCACAACTGAAATTTCACTCAAATTGGAATAATTAAAGTTTCATCTTTTAGAAACATTAAAACATGTGGCATACTAGAAATAAATTTTTCACTGAAAAATTCTTGATAAACCAGCACTTAAACAAGATCTCATAATCACACACAAAACCAAAACATTCTAAACAAATCAAGATGGAACTGCCTTGTGCAAAGAGATTGAAAAAACAACAAAAAAACCCCAACAATATTACTTGTGCTGTGCCTTTTTTTTCCCTTGCCCCTCCTTTTTCTTAAAAGTTTCCAAATAGATGCATCAACAAACTAAAAGTAGAATCCAGATGCAAGGTCTCAGGCTGCTCCAGGCCTTGGGCACCAGTTCAAATCTGGATAACTCCATTACCTCCCTCGCCAATACGCCCCAGGTCACAGACTTGCTCTGTATATATAAAGTTTGGACATCGGCCTCATCCAATACTATTTATTTCATGCAGAAATACTGGGGCTTCAAAACAATTAGATTTCTGTTGTTTAAACTAATTTTAGTGTTTTGCATTTCAACAGAACATTAGCATATTTTCTCTCTAAAAATGTTCAGAGAAATCTTTTCAGCTTTTTAGGGGCATGAAGGTCTATCTTGTTCCATTATCCTGCTTTGAACTGAACAGTTCTTCATGTCATAAATACATTTTTTATATTCTGTCATGTATTCTTAGTTTAAATTATTTAAGATTCCAGTTGAGAAATGCTACATAGAATATATTCAACTAACATTTCTGGGCTTTAATAAAGGGTTTTTTTGTGGTAAATTCAGATGGCTGAAATAGCTGCCTTTTCTAGGCTTGACCCACTCTTCTGCTGAACACTATCAAGGACAACCAAGTGCCCCAACTTATTTTAGTATGTTTGTCTATAAAGTAACAGCCCGAGCTGGCTGCATAAGACAATCAGACACTTCTGTCTACAGGGAACTGTTAATTTCAAGTTAAATTCTTGATTATTGATTTTTAAGAACTTGAATTCAAGTTCTTAAAAAAAAAAATAAAAACAGGCAAGTATACTTATAGCATTCTATGTGCAAAATATTAGGATTCTTTGTCATTTTCAATTCCTAAATATTTAAGGTAAGAAGACAAAAAAATGCATAAATGTTCTGCTTAACAAATATACAAAGTATATTGTATACTTGTATACTTCATATACTTGCATAACAAGTATACAAACAGAACTAGGACATACTGACAGCTTACAGTATAACAATCAATAACTGTGCATTCTAGATAGTGTTCTTTACCTGTCGGAAGATTTCGGTTAGAAAGTTCACATTACTTCTTTTGGAAGAAAACACTTTGCGGACTATTTCAATGTCAGTTAGGTGTTCTTCATCAATGCTGCAGAGGCTGGAAGAACTTGGTTCTCTCTCTGTTAGCGTGCTCGTATTAGAATGAGATTGTTCTGGCTCTGCATTTCTATCCTGTTTATCTGCATTCTCATTTTTGCTGTCTTCCCTGGAAGCCATGCTAGCAGCTGCTCTCTGAAACAAGAATTAGAGAATATTTCATAGTTCATTTTCAGTAATATAAATTAAACACTCCTTAAAACAAAGAACTCAGGAAAAAAAAGAGGACTTACTGCATTTCAAAACTCTGCATTTCATCTCTACTTATTAAAAACAAAATTCTACTTAGAAGGGCTTATTGGACTTTTTTTTTCCCCTAAAATAAAGTCCAATAAGACCTTCTAAGTTGAATTGATAAGCAGAAAGCTTACGTAGAAGAGCTTTTTCCTCATCATTGGTAAGTACCAGAATAGAGCATACTATTGGTGATATAGCTATTACAAAAATAAAGAAATAAACAAGCTTTGCTTTGTATTTAGTCTTACCTGAATATTCTTTGGCACATTTTCACCTTCTGTTCCAGGAATATGAGGTCCTGTATGAGGTTTTGGCTCAAGCCAGAAAGACACCAGCCATCGAATGACAATGACACGAGCCTTAATGAAAGGTTCCTTTGTGCAATATATTGCTTCATTGGTTTCAGCATCTTTTTTAACCATTACATAATGAGGCTTTGGTCTCATCTGGGGTATCTCTGTAGGGAAATGTAGCATTTAAGCATATATGTAAAGAAAAAGAAAGCTTAAATACATAAGAAAGCTTAAAACTGTAGCCAGTACAAGTGAATTTTAAGAGTGGAATTTTTTATTTTTTATTTTATTTTATTTTATTTTTTTAATTTTTCCTATTGCACAACTCATTGCCAAGTGTACTGAAATAGATATAAGCAATTTCAAAACTGGAAAAAAAAAAAAACTAAATTGAGTTAATAAGCATAGTTTATTTAGAAAGCTTCTTTTTTCCATTATTTATAGCTACCAGTTGAGTACATACTACTGATGATACAATTATGATAAAATGAAAAACAAAGAAAATTTAGTTTGTACTTAGCATTACTTCCTTAAAAAGCAGAGACTGGGTATTTTTGCTATGAAAAGCTCTTTCTTTTCATCTGAAAGCAGTTTGCATGAGCTTACAGCCTTGATTTCATTTCTATTCCTGCCAAGTGAAACTATCTTTGCATTCATCTAGATATGTTTTTACTTCAAACTTTATGCTGAGAGCAGTTGTAATAAATGCAGTCTTTTCAGGCCCTAGAACAGGTGAAGAGTGATCCAAAGCCCTCTGGCCTCACAGCTTCAGCCCGTGCCATACCTGCACTGGAAGATTCTGACAAAACAATCTTTAAACTAATGTACTACCACAGCACGTGCACTTGCCTCTCTGCAGGACTCAGCTGAAAGACGGTTTTGTGGCCCTACCTCCATCACCAGCATCCAAGGGAAGGTGATAAATGATGCTCACAAGGAAGCCAATCTTGTTAAGAAAGAAGCTTGATTGTTTTAGAGATTTACAGCTTGCAATTAATGTTTTCTCTATTCAATTGTCTACACAATGGTTCAGAATGTCACAGCTCTTCTGATTCTCCATCCTGCCAGTGACAGGGATGCCGACTGTGTCACAGGTCATCCTGAACCTGCTCAGCAAGACTTGGCCATTTTTAGTAAAGCAACTTTGGAATAGTA
>JAUBOD010000208.1:4664234-4679195 GCA_032353885.1 Nothura maculosa | reverse complement strand
CACTGTACAGTAGCTTATGGATGATGGGCTTATATTGTTTCTTCTTCCTCACATGATAATGTTCACTGTCTTTTCCAGAAGAATATGGTTTTGAAACACTCTTCTCAAAGACGTAATCCAACTACCCACAAACACTGGACTGGCAGAAAACAAGATCTTGGCAACACACTTCCCTATCAGCTTGATTTTTGAAATTGAGTCTGGAGAAGTAACTAATCCTCACGGTGCGCTGCATCAACAGGCAAGAGGAGCCATGAAGCATCCATGTTATGCAAACAAAACATGGCAGCTTAAAGCCTGGATAGAGTGTAATTTGCAGAGAAACATCTCAGTGATTTACAGCCCTGCTAGGCACTGGTGCATGTATATGCGAGTTAGCAGAAATCAAGACAAACAGCTTCTTTATTTAGAATGGGCTAAAAAACTCTAGATAAAGTCTTCGTTATATTTGCTTAGCAAAATACCTAAAATTCCATGCTCTACATTGAAAAATACATTTTAGCACAGTCAATAGTCATATAGACTATGTTAAAATCTCAGTTCCTCTTTGTATTGACAAAAAGAGCTTTTGACAAAATACAAAGGAGAGAAACATAACCAGCTTACTCCTGCCTGAAATCTAATGTGTGTATCATATGATCCCAAAACATGATTTTTATGCAAATAACATTAATATCCCCCAAGAAAGGCATAGTAACTCATTTTATCCTTCAATTAGCTTGTTTCTGAGCACAACTTTCATCAACATAAGGTTGCACTGAATAAATGTTTTACAAGAAAACAATGTAATTGAATAGGGTAAATATAGCAGCTCAACTCAAATTAATGAGGAAGTCGTCAGGTGCCTCCATGAATATAGAAAACTCACAAACAAGACCCAGAATCACTACTTTGAAGAAGCTTCATCATGAAGAACATCACTCATGGGAATACCTGCTTTGCTATATTCAGTATTCCAGTAGTCATTTTAATCTGCTGGGTTAACACTTACCGAGTACAGGGTTATACAAACTGGTCTCCTTGCAGATGTTTGGGAAAATAGAAGGCAAATAGTATTTCTTAAAATTTGAGAACAAAAATGAAAATCCCTTTTCCTGGTTTTCCTTGTTCTTCCATTCCAAGCTCTTAACCTACAAAAAAAACAAATGACTTGTGTTAAGTAGTGTTACTGCAGCAGCTAGAAGCGGAAGATGATTGATAATTTGCTTCATTATAGAACTGCTTTGGATTAGCTTATGTGCCACTTATAAAACCACTTTGGGCATAGATAAACTAGTTAAAACAGATGAAATATTTGGGGAACATTCAATGGAATGTAAAGAGAAACATTCAATGAAATGTAAAGACTTTTTGCCACTGCAAATCTTCCTTCAAAGCTAGCTCGACCACACCAAATACTGTAACCAACAGAATTAAGTATTCTTTGAGGGCCACCTTGTCAAGTCAGAAGTAAACCTGAAATGATTGATTGGATTTAATAAAATTGTTTTCAAAATGCTTTAAGAAGTTACCCTTGCATCTCTGCAAATTTGTTTCAAGTAACTTGTACCCACAGATTTGTTACACCAGACAATTCATTCACATGGTAGACAATATACAGTCCATTGTCAACCACAACCAGCAGAAGATGCAACTTTAAAGTTGTGTTACGCAACTCTGCCTTCATAAGTCAGAAGTGCTGCCAATCCTTCTTCGTCACAAGACATTTTCCTACTGGAAAATGCTAAGGAGCAGCATGGCAACTGCTCCTTAATGATAAACCAGTTTCTACTCTTGTTCCGTAGAATTTATCTGCTTGCAGAATTGGCTAGTCTATAAAGTCAACCACTCAACAGGAATTGTCAAAAAAGCAATTTTTTCTGTTCTTTATTACCAAGTCTATAGTTCTATCATAACATTTTCAGAGCAACAGGCCCTTAGAATGAGAAGCAGTATCAACCTTAACCACAGAGGATTCATTTTTATTTACTTATGTAATTCGAGGCCACTTGCAAGAACATGCAGAAAAGGTTATGGACAGAGGCCCAACTAAGTCCTGCTTGGCAAGCTTGACCCAGAAGGCAGCACCTTGGAACACCTACAGCATGTCACATAGCTAAGTATTTTGCTAGGCACATGACAGCAGAGCAGGCTTACAGGAAGCATGCAAGAGCACTGTCTTGTCCAGAAGAACTACAGCTAGAACAAGAGGAAATGGCCTCAAGTTGCACCAGGGGAAGTTCAGGTTAGACATCAAGAAGAATTTCTACAAGAAAGTGAAGCTTTGGAACAGGCTGCCCTGGGAAGCGGTGGAATCACTGTCCTTGGTGTTTATGTTCTTGGTGTTCAAGACGTAGATGAGGCACTTAGGAACATGATTTAACAGGCCTCGTGGTGAAGGGGGTCACAGTGGGATTCAATCATCTTGAAGATCTTTTTCAATCCTAATGATCTATGAGCTAACACAGCATTTGCTCAGACAGCAAATGAATTACATAAAATGCGAGAATTTAGCCACATTTTTTCCATGGCACACTTGCTTCCTGATATTGCCTGTTCTACATCTTTGACAAACAGATTAGAGGCATTTTATATTTATTTGTAACCAATAGAACATACCTGAATTACCATGTATTTCAAAAGTGCTTCTAAGAAGTAGCTAGTTAAATCTTCTTGTCCTTTGTCTCCTGATTGCGGAGGAACCAGTGGAGTGATTTCCTCTATAG
This sequence comes from Nothura maculosa, assembly GCA_032353885.1. Taxonomy (NCBI): domain Eukaryota; kingdom Metazoa; phylum Chordata; class Aves; order Tinamiformes; family Tinamidae; genus Nothura; species Nothura maculosa. Next base: position 4,676,490 of record JAUBOD010000208.1, on the reverse strand, counting down.
TCACTTGGGCTATTAAAAAACAAAACAAAAAAAACAAAAATAGTAACTACATTTATACAGTTTCTTTCAAAATATGAGTATGTAACCAAATTATAACACTACACATTTACTTGGGTAAGCAGTGATAACTACAGGCAAAACAAACTACCCACAGATGTATTCTTTACATAAGAAAGAATATAAAGCATAATACATTCTTTCTATCTTTCTATGAACTTTAGATATATTTAGTCCTGGTAGATAGATTCTCCAGGGATGTTAGTTATTTCATTTGGAATTTTTACACAATGTCACAGTTACGTTTTAAAAAAGCCAGACAAACATTTGTTTAAATCTATGCCCATTTAGGAGCTGACCGCTTACACTCTTACAAAGTTTTTAGCTCTATTCTTCTCTTTTGCACACTGAAGCTAGTGAGTGCTTCCCTCCCCTCCTCACCTCCTCCATTTTTGCAGTTGGAAATTAGCATTTCATACTGTGCACTTCATAATTCTGTGCTGCCTAAATGCAGTCTAGATTTGTTACTCCTTTCCTCCTGTAGAGGGATACACAAGAGCTCCAAACAGTACTTATACTTACTGCAATATTTTATAGAAAGGATCAGCTCAAACACCAAGAAACTGAAAAGAGCTCCACCGATTAGATTATGGACTCTGAAATCTGTACCACCTTTTTTTTATTTCCATGCATTTTGCCTATCCCAAGAACTGTTATATGTAATGAGCAGAGAAGTATCAAATTGCTTACTTTCTTGAACATTAAGTGGTGGGTTAATGAGATTATCTAGTGTTCGGGGACCATATTCAGATTGTGGTGACGAAAATCCAGGAATCAAGCAAGAAAACATCCATAGCTGTTCTTTACTGCAGTTATTCTGAAGTGCTTGCAACCACAGGAGAAAGAGACGCACACCTTCTCGACGGATCTTAAAAAAAAACATAAAAAATTAGAGAGAAGTAAGTTGGCTCAGAATATACAAAGATATTTACGTTTGCCATGGAGAGGAGAGAAAAAAATATTTTAAACATGTCCTTCTGTACTATGAAGGAAAGAAAGAAAGAAAGAAAAAAAAAACATGTGTCTAGTAACGTAGCTACAGTGGTGCAAGATGCCATTTGCACCTTTCATAAAATCCAAAAATAAAGAAATTACTAAATGGCCCTGCCAATTCTAATAATAAAGATTTCTGCAGGACTCCTCCTTCACTTTTCTTTCTTCACCTCCCTCCTGAAGCAGAGGGGAAGGAGCTGGACTGGCCTCTCCTGCCCCTCACACTGGGCTGCTTCAGCACCAGCAAAGCCTGCAGGAGCTGCAGAAAGGAGGGGAATGTTTATTTGCAGCACAACCAGGAGGATCCTTGGTTAGTGCCTTCTGGCCCTAGATCAACTACCCACCACCAGTGGTGTCTAGATACTTTTCTACTTCCAGGACAGACCAGCCTCCCAAACCACACTTTCCTTGCTCCAACAAGGAGCAGTTAAGGCCCATTTCTGCTTTAGGAAAAGATCCTTCATCCACTTGTGTGCACTCAACTTCAGTACTCTCAATAGTCATATTACAGTCAACTATTGTAAGAAGTTTTACTGAGCTAAAGCTAACAAAAGTCATGACCAGGTTTTGACCTCAATACTATTACTATAAAAATATACCTTGATGATTCTTTTTCTTTCCTTTTAATACTTTCATGTTTTAGGAGATTAAAAAAAATAAGTAGCATGCAACTTTTCCCTATACCTTTAATGAATTTCCAGTGTGAAGAAGCTTCTTTAAAATCAATCCTGAAAAGAAAACAAAAGTAACTGGTTTTTGCTTTCTTCATTAGGGAAGATGTCAGAGTTCTCGGTCAGACTTGATAGCATCTTTTGAACAAGTCCTTGGCAATCTCCAGTTTACTCTTGGTGAACTTGATATCCTCAGGCAACTCTCAATGCCAGAAGAAAAAAAATAAAAGTCACCGTTCACAGCTTCGCAGTAACCTGCAATATCTTTACCCAGGGATGTTTCAGAAGAGGTGCATGTGCGTGCACGTGGGTGTGTATAAATACACCTTTAGTACCAATATTCCCCTTCTGTAAAAAACACAGATCTTTCAGTTTTTCGTGTCTGGACTCCCAGCTTTAAATCTATGTAGAAAAACTATCCCATATTATAAAGCCAGTTATTTTATTAACTTGAAAGTCCTTTATTCCTGTTATGTTGCTTAAAGTTTAAGGAAATGAGCGGCTCAAACGTAGTGCTCCTAATAAATGTATGAATCAATCAACTTACCAATACTATGAAATTGCCATCTCTGATGAATCCTTTCTGGAAGAAGTTGCAATATTTTCTACAAAAAAGCAGAACCCAGGGGACTGTGCTGCAGATACCACACTCAGAAAAGCAAAGGACACTCTCACAGAGTACACAGATTGGAAATTGAAGAGTTAATTCAAAGAAAACTTCTGCACTGGTTTCCTTGGAAACCTTTTCCAGATAATCCCACTCAAAGCTAAGATGCCAAAGGCTCTACAGACTGCCTGAGGAGTCCTGCATCAGTGGGAGTTAAGGTGTCACTGCAGCCCTGCATTTCATCAGCCCTGGTGCCTCTCTGCTGGTTATTACTGCACAGGGGGTGGAATGGGATGAACATCCATCCATCAGTTGCTCTGGTTCACAACAAGTGTTTGCCTCTGCAGCACATGCAAACATCTACCTCAGCCTTCTGAAAGGCGATGTCATGAGCTACAGCAAAGCAATAAACAGAGCTGGGGCAATAATGGCCTCTAGTCAGATTTGTCAAAAATCTTTTGGATCATAAGGAACAGAGCACGGTTAATGGCGAGAGCAGCTACATAGCTAAATGCTGAAGTGCTGCGTAATAGGTTTTTAGCTATTCCAGTCACATTACACGCTAGAGTCATTAGCTAATTGTAAACAGCCTAATTTGCCAAATGAATTACCCTGTCGCTCCAGAAGCCTGTGCCTGGCTTCAAAAGCACAGGGCACCTAGTAACACTTTATATAAATAACAGCGAACAAATCAAGTAACTCTCTACAGATTCACTCCCCCTCTAGCAGCCAGCCCGAGACTTTATTGCACCGACTGCACCTTACTCAAAAGCCCCCCAACTTGTTTTCACCCATGGGATGAGCTCTCACCAGCTTTCAACTTTAAGTATTCTTTAAGAAGTGCAAAGGTAGGAATCTGCATATGTGAACACTCAAATTCTAACATCTGCACAGGTTTAAGAAGAACTCTTGCTCAGATACCAAACTCTGTAGCCACTTCAGTTGGGGTGTGAGAGCTCCTGAACCACAACCCTGGCTCCGATAGGAGCCTCCAGCACCCAGGGAAGGCAGCACTCAATATTCTAGGCTCTTACTAAACTCTTGCCTCTGCTCAGAAATTAGATCTGATCAAACTCAATTAGTTTCCAAATCACCTTGGGTAAGTCAGAGTACACTTTTGGCAAGCGTAATTCTATTTTCAAATAACATTTTCTGTATCTTGTTATTATTTAAACCACAAAAAAATATCAACAACAGGATAAGGACTATTGTGAGGAAACCAGGGGTAACAGAATATCAAAGAGAATAACTGGAGAACATTTTTATAAGAGTTTCAGAGTGCACAATTCAGGAGGAAAATAACAACAACAAAACCCCAAGTTCTCTGCCCGTGCAGATAGAGAGCATCTTCTTTCAATCAAGGCACCTTCCTGCAAAAGACTAAGTTCTTTTTCTTCTTCTCACATAAAGCACATACACTCAATTCTAAGCAAAATAAATTAATGTATTTAGATTTAAAGCATATTTCTAGGCAACTACTAATAAATAAGGCTTAAATGCGAAGTTCAAAATGCATACTGGAATATTCAAATTATCTTACCTCAAAAATAAAAAGAATAGAATCCAACTCTTCCCTCTGAGACTTGTGACCTAGACGTAAGTGAAAATAAATTGAAGATACACTTTCATTATTAAAATAGAATTAAAGACCATTGACAAAGATCCTTGCATATGTAATGTGTACTCTATAATTACAGTGATCTAAACTCATTTTGCAAAGAAAAGGATATACATTCTAATCACGCCAACTAGGAAAGCTGCCAACTGTAACTGTTTCTATTAAAGAATCAACAGCTGGCAAAGACTCAGTTACACTGTATCTTGCAAAGGAAACTTTCCAATAATTCTGCAGAACACGGAACAAGAGCCTAACAACTGAAGAACCCCATGTTGCAAACAGGCAAAAACAGCCATCCCCTCATTACATATTTCTTTGCCTTTTTTCCTTTTTGCACTGTTGGCACTTATACATATCCCTGCACAGCTAACGATGCCACTGCTGATCACAGACACCTTGCATTAACACTCAAGCACAAGAACCAATGAAGGGGGAAAGGGTTGCATTTAAAACACTTACCTTTCTGTTTAAGGCCTACTTCAATAGTCACAAAATTTTCAAAGAACACATAATATATATGTGAGAAATGTAGGTCGAAAAACTGTTTGAGATCGATTGACTCTGCATTCTCTGAAAAATAGAACAGAATATTAATTTTCTTATAAGTGTTTAGTCATGTACGGTTTGTATAACATTATCCAGCAGTAAAAAGAGACTCCTAGAATAAAAACCAGCTTTCATTGGTAAACAAGTTAACTTTTTTTAAAAAAGTAAAGCTAATTACATTGAATACAGTAGGCCAAGTGAGCATTTAAGACAGGAGCGGGCACCTTTTTTCCTGTACACTCATTGCACGACAGCGATGCCTTCAAACCCCGGTCACAAGGCGGTTGGCCGGGACTGCCACCACACACATCAAAGTTGTTTTAATTGATAACTCAATAAGAATAAAACCAGCACCTACCACCCCAAATCCTGTCATACAAGGCTATCTCTTTCCCTGCAAGCTGTAATTCCTGCCACAGCTAAACTTACACCAAAAGCAGAGAGGAGGGGAAGAAATGACCTCTGTAACTTAGAGGAAATGGTTGGGGCAAAACGAGGATTCATCCCTCTTCCTTCCCAGCTCCAACCATGCGCTTTCCTTCCCTGTCCCGACCATTTCCCTGGGTCATCCCAGGAAATCGGAGGCAGGGACCCAGGGAGAACCCGAGGCAAGGACAGGTTGTGGACATGGAAAGGACGCGCTGTGTTGGTACCATTGCAGGGAGGGCCCGGCCTTCCCAGCCCTCTCGCTCACGGGGCAGAGCTACAGGAGGCCATGGGACCACAGCAGGAGCAAACGGGCAAGGTTTGGGACAGGAAGATGAAAAGAAGGAATAAACAGTGACCAACAGCGGCAGGAAAAAAGGAAGGCGGCAGAAGATGGTCTTTGAATACATATATGTTACCGTTATTTGGTAACTGCATAAAATACAAAAAAAAAAAAAAAAAAAAAAAAGGGAGCAGAATTGCTGAATATTTAATCAAGTGAAGGAGTGGGAAAAAATCCAGTCCCAAATACTAAGAAAATCAGAAGCAGCTAAATAAACAAAGCAGGAATGCTGCATTGTGTGCGTCTGCTAAATGCTTCCTTTCAATCCCAGAATAAGCATTTTTCTTTACTCAGAGATGGACAAAGTAAATCCTGAGGCAAGGGGAAAAAAGAAAAAAAAAAAACACATACTTTTCCTTTAAAAGACTCATAACCTTAGCACTTGTTAATTTTTGCAGATACTGTTCCTGGATTCTTGATAAAACACCAACTGCCCGACCAGCTTGCAGTGCCATTTGCCACGTGCACACATGTGACCGGCACCAGAGCGCTCAGCCTCACGGCCCTCTGCCCTTCTGGAATCCTGTTCGGGAAGGAATTTCACAGGGCTTTCAGGAGGAAAACATTCTGGAGGCCTGTAGCCTTTTTTTTTTTTTTTTTTAAGAAAAGAAAAGAAAAAAACCCAAAACACACAATTTTTACAATTTTTAGCTCTCCTAGCAAAAGCACTTCCCCAACCAGTCTCATAGCCACCCCCATTCCAAACACAACTATATGATGGAAGCACCTCTGAAGAGACCGGTGCTCTCCTTGCTCAAAGCGCTTGACTGTTAGAGTGTTATCACTCCCCCACCACCCCAATTTCCTTTACAGCAAAACGCTGTTATGTCATTCTTCATTAACTAGGGATCTTCTCCCAGTGAAAGGATTTCTAATACATACTAGTTGACCTGATTTTATCTTGAATAACTAAAAAACACATAACTCTGAAGTTCTCTCATCTCAAAGCATTTTCTCCAAGCCTATTCTCTTGTCTCTTCTTACACTCTCTCAATTTTCAAAATCCTTTCTTAAAATTCAGACCCCTTAAGCAGCATGAATGCTCTGTACAAACAGACACAAAACATCTTCCCTACTAGGATTACATCTATCTGTTCTTTTCACATAGCCTTGAACTGGAAATTTGCAGGAAGCTACTTGTATGTTTTGAATAGTTAAAAGTCTTGCCGCCTCTTTCAAGAGGGCAAGAGGCAGGGTTGTTTTTGGATGCAGTGGGACGACACAGAAACGGCCCTTCCTCCTTACGCTACAAAACCAAATACAGCTTTTTCCTCCTCATGCAGCTCACCCAGGCTAACCCATTCCTTTTGCTCTTGACAACCTTATCCTTAAAGAGCAGAAGGCAAAAGACACGGCTCAGAAATAGGTCTGGTAGTATTTAAATCAGTAAGAAAAGTTTCCTAGAAGGGGGGTCAGAAGAAAAAAAAAAGGCTGATATATAATATATACTGCTATACCTGAACAATAGCAAAACAAGACTTGCAAAGCATAAAAATAGCTTCCATGCACGAAAATTCAAATTTCCGGTACCATTTACAAAAACTGTTTGTCAGAAAAATGCAGCTCTCCCTGTTTGACAATAGTTTTAAAAAATGCATTTGATGGCTGCATTGTCCTCACTAGTTCTCTGCAAATAAAAAAAATGAATCTCTGCTTATCTGTGTTCTTATGTTTTTAATATAAAAAAAGTGAGAATCATGCAAGTATAAAAAGACATTACACAACTACTGTATCCTTTCCTCCTCCCACAAAGCTTCCCTAAAATGCCTTTTATTTTCTCTAGGGCCATGATTAAGAAGGTGAGTTAGCTTGTACTTTTTCTTCCTACCCCTCCTTCTCTAGTTACAGAAGCTTCATTCAGCTTCTCGATTTCATTTCTACTTTGATTAAAGAAACAGCTAACCAAATTGCTTTTTCTTATGGTTTTAGTTTAACCAAGCTATCTGTATGAATCTCTTACAACACTATTCCACAACCAGATAAACTGGAGACCGTTTTCTTCTGAACCCACTGAGACTTGGAAGTTTTGTTACTCCCCATGTTACAGACTGAGCTGCAGCACTGAAAGATTCAACAAGTAAGCTCTCCTACTAAGTGCTACATTTCAAGTAATAATACTTTTAAGAATTTATCTTCTTACATTTTCAAGTTTCCAATTATTTTCCAGGTTAGTTGCCCAAAATTTAAGTACCAGCAAGGGCTGATCATTTTAGCAAATGGGGATTCCAGACCCAAGTCTCTTGGCAAAGAATATGGTCATTGCGAATGACCCAATTTACTATGAATATCTTTTAATACTACACATTAGAAGAGTGCCACCTCAGAGAGCTTGATATAGTAACATTAAGTTGTAAGCAAAGCATGAAATAGAAGCAACTCAGACTATTACTTCATATTCAAGCTTGCAAGTGACCATGTGCGCAAGACTCTGCAACACCTACACAAGTCCCCACACGCAGCACCCGGATCCTCCGCAGGAGGAAGAGCTCAGTGACCTCTGGCTTGCAACAGACTCCACCTTCCTTCCCTATTTACTCCATTTTCTATTCATCACACTATAAATGATAAGCTAATTCCACAGAATCAATTCAATCACAGGCTCATTTAGCAAGGGCATATATCTATATTACTTAGATGACTACCTGCTGTATAAAGTTAAAAGCTTATAAATCAGTTTATAACATTTTGATTATTTAGGATTGTCCTAAGATACTAGTTTTAGGACTGTTTTTAGGACTGTCCTAGAAAATATTAGTTAACATCCCCCCTCCTCCCGGACCTTAGAAATTTATGCACCTTGAGGAGGAAAGGAAGCCCCACCTAAGCCTGTTCACGCACAGCAGCACCCAAACGCAGGTGACAGCAGAGCCCAGGACACTGCAGCATTAGAGAACAAGCTGTGCTTAACCTGACTTTTCATTTTAACTGTTTCAAAATTTAACAATTAGTTTATACCTAAAACAGTACTATAAAAAATGCCTCGGATTTATGCCTGAATCCAAGATACTTAGTGAGCTTCTAAGCCTCATCTTCACCCCAAAATAAAAGGCTATTGACAACTGCAGGTAACAGTGCCCTGGAAGAAGGATGCACTTCTAACGGGTCTCTGCTTTACAGAAAAGGCACTGGAGACTGAATCTTTCAGCATCAATTCCTATAATAGAAGCTTCTTGCTTACTAATAGCACCTACATGGCATAAGTTTCAGTAACACACAAGCAAAATGGCAATGTACTCTTAGCTCTGCAAGGAAAGAAAGCACATTTGCAGCTTTCCAGCAAAACAATCTAGGAAAGTCAGTCCAGAAAATATGGACATCCCCTCAAACATATAAAAATATTTGGAAAGGCTGGATAAAGAGTGTTCAGAAACTATCACCGGCTCTGGCACAGTGAAAGAGGCCTGACAACAAGCCACACTGCTTAGAAATACAGCCCTGCAAATGCAAATCTATTAAGCAAACTCCGTTTTTCCTTTTGTTCCAGATCACTAACAGCTCTTTAACCAGAGAATTCAAACTGGAGGAGAGAATGCAGGGGGAAAAAGAGAGAAGGGAAAGGGAGAGAAAGGGAAAAAATGCATTATTTGACCCCCCAAAAAAAAAAAAGTATATTCTGATGTTTTTGGGTAGCAAAAATACTTCAAGAAATCTTTTACTAGACTTAAACCCTGCATCAGACAAGTCTGAACTCCTGAGGACCAGCATCTGGCAGAGACAAACCTCTGAGAAACATCCTGCATTGCATGAATAAGTGTTTCAACAGCACTAATAATCATCTCCATACAAATAGTTGCAGAAGCTCCCCATAAAGGAGCAAAAGCAGCTGACAACTCTCCCAGCTAAGGGTCCAGCTCCCACACAGGCTCCACAGGAGCTACAAAACTCATAAACACTTTAAAAAGCAGTCAACATTATCAGGAAAGGTGGAGGGAAGACACAAAGCAAAACAAACCACAGGACACTTGCCAACAAAGATACAGCTTTGCACATGCAGAGAAACCTCCGGTAGAGTCACCAACCAGACAGGGAACCCCAGGCAGCAGCTGTCATTCCCTTTCGCCTTTACTGCTATAAAACTGTTTTCATTTATTCCACTATCAGTGGTGTTGCTATCAACTATGTTCAAGGGCAACACAGTGAATCTCATTCAGTTGAAGCATTAGGGCTCAATGCCAGTCAAATAGATTTCTTAAATTAAAACCCCCTTTTTAAACAAATGCAGTTTGTGTTCAAGCATTTGATTAAACAACATATCAGAGTGGGTCTCCAAAGCAGAATGTTTCATCCTGTACAAAATAGCCTGACTTTTTCCTTTCCCAAAATTACTCACATGTGATCCCAAGTGCCAACAAATCACTGAGAGCAGAGAAACAAGAACAATGAGTGACAGCTTGTGCACTTCAGACAGTTTTCCCAGCACTGCATTTTACTTGCATTCTCCACGGTTTCAGGAATACAAGTAGGATGGCTTTGAGCTATCAGGTGCAAAGGAAAATAAATGCTTAGAAATAAAATACTTCTTTTTCTTTACTGTGGGTTGAGAGGCCTATGACTCTCTTAACCACAAAAAAAAAAAAACCACACACACAAGAACATGCTATTAAAAGTCCAGCCTTAGAACTATATATATATATATTCAACTTAGCTTGTATATAGTAAGACTATGCAGAAGCCCCTAAAGATTTAGGATTTTTAGTCTTTTATAATCTTTCCAATACATAAACTCATGAATTCTGACCAAAATCTCAAATTCAGCAGGTAGCCATGACATATTTAATGTCAGACCTAAAAGAATAAGTCAGTATTGTTAAGGTATGGCCTAATATGGTCCTATATCCAGCTGCCTTAACTTATAGGAAAAGTTCTCAAATTCTTACTGTAATAAAAGGACAAATTAAATAACAAGAACTAATAGAAATAACTTTAAAAAAATACAATTTTATAATCATAACATTTTTATATTTTTGCTTTTTCATGTGCACAAAAGCAAAAGGACCTTTTTGATCCAGAAGTCTGATTAAACAGTACAACATTGACTACAAAACCAGTGTTTTCCGCACTCTTTCTCCTAACAATCCTACAACTCTCAGGTAGCTATTAATGCCCCACCAATTGCCAGCCAGTGTATTTTCCTGGAAAACTGCAGACTTGAATCTGAGGGCAGGCCCCAATTCCATAGGCGCACTGAGTCCCTCCTCTCCTGCTCCCTAGGAGCCAGCCCTGCTCCCAGGAGCATTAACTGCAGCTGTCAGGAGCAGGGAGGAATCCACTCCCATGAGGATGGAGCCACCTCCACGCAGGGCGCAGGAAAAGCCTTTCCCACATTCCTGCTTGGGGAGGACGTGCTCTGACAGCCATGGGAACGGAGAGCAAGGAAAACTCCTGCAGCTTCCAGCAGCCTTCCTGAGCCAGAAGGAAGAGCAATTTGACACAAGTCACAGGGCCTTAGGAAGCCACGCGAAGCTGGAAGCTGCTGCCGTACCTAAGGTGAGGGGCAGCAGGGAGAAAGGAGTCTCCAATTCCAGTGCTGACTGCAGAACTGCTAAAGCTGGGACAACATTTTCTGCTAATGGTGCACCACTGTTTTACGGGGACATGGCATTTTCTACACTCCTTTTGCATACAGACAAGTTTCCATTTTGACTGATGCTGCTTATTAAGCATAAATTTAAATTGAGCTGTCACCTATGACAAGTTTTTTTCTTAAAATGATATAGTTTACTGCATTCTATACAATCTTGTAAGAGACAGTTAAGCAGTTCCATCTGATGTGCACTACTTTTCATTTATCAGACATAAAACCCACCTGTCTCTCCATCAGCCAGCCGTTCCTGGAGCTTCAGATTTGTACAGTCACTTGTTAGCTATGATACCTCACTCTCTCATTATTCCACTATTTAAATATTTTTAGATTACGTTGATCTTTCAAATGCCTTGTGAGAGCCAAATGTCAATCTTCTATGACAGCAACGAAACCAACCACATTCTTCTGGCTAACACATAAGTCTTACAACTCATGAACACTCTGCCTCTTTCAAAACTATTTCATTATTTTAGTTACGTCTTCCTGAAGAAAGTGTCTGGAATGCTTCAGTAACAGGAACATGAGCCAGTACTTCCTCTCCATCCCTCAAGTCTCTTAGTTATAACCATGATCCATAGGTATGCCCTGGTTTATCATCACTATACAAAAGACTAAGAAAAGCAGAAAAAAAGCCCTGACTCATGCTCAATATACCCTGCAGATTTATTGAAAGGTTCTTAAGGTTATGACCAGAAGAAGCTTTTTACTACTGGAATACAAAGCAGAGTCCAGAGTTTTTTCCTTGGTGGTCTTCTGGTGGCCACGTGCAGATGCCGATTGCATAAGCCCAGCAAGACAGGCCAGGCTTCCTTCCCAGACACCCAGCTCGGCTGGGCAGAGCTCAACGTGCTGGTCCCCCTGGATGGGCTGCTGGCAACAGCGAGCCGGGCTCCTCTGGAGCAAGTGGAAAGACACCAACTATTGTGCTGGGGGGGAGCTATCACCGCGGGGTGGTGAGGGGAGAAGAAAAGCAGAAAAGGTAAAATGGAAAACACACTTCTCCAGTGCTCAAGCTGCAGGACGGTGTCCGCATGAGCAGCCACCTCAGGCAGCAGTCCAGCCAACGCAGGCACATTATTCCTTTAGTTCGGTCCTGCCGACTGGTCAAATAAACAGCTGGAGAAGCAGGGCTCGGAAAGCCAGCCTGTGAAGCAGCAAGGTCTAAGGCGTAAGGCAGAAGTGAACAGAGACAAAGATGGGCTTCAAATCCACCAGAGATTCCTCTTAAATTAAAGCAGGAGTTTACTGCAGAGGTTTAAAAAACAAAACACACAAGCAAACAACAACAACCAGCAAAAGCACACGACATGCACGTGGGGTATAGACCTGAGGAGCCTCCTCCCACACCTGCAGACATGAGGAGTGGGGTCGGTGCCCCTGCAGCTGAGGCACATGCGTGGGGGGCAGGAAT
>JAUBOD010000208.1:4648610-4664134 GCA_032353885.1 Nothura maculosa | reverse complement strand
CCTCCTCCCACACCTGCAGACATGAGGAGTGGGGTCGGTGCCCCTGCAGCTGAGGCACATGCGTGGGGGGCAGGAATGGCCGGTGCAGCAGAACTGCCCCAGCAGATTTAGTCTGTCCTACAGCCTGTGAGCTGAAACCCTGGATCAGATAAGAACCTTTGGCTGATACAGAGCTTGAGGCTCCATAAAGCTGTGACCCGTTGCACCTAAGAAAGCTGAAGTAAAAAGGCTGCTAATAAAAGACAGTAATGCCAAAATTGAAATAAACCAGATCAGGGCCAGACACAGTGTTTTGTAAACTAAAGCAACACTAGAATTATACAATAAGAAACCTACATTCAGAATTGTACTTAGAATAAAAAGAAGAGTTCTGTAAAGAAGCTAGGCTTCTTCAACTGATGGAACAGCTAAGAACAAATAAAAATCAGCACAAGAACAAACAAGTACACGGAGTGAGGACGAGTTCTTTAATTCCAAGTGAGGCAAGCAGGTTCATTTCACCACTGGGGTGTTTATAATTTTAATTAGAAAGCAGTACCTTGATTTTCTGCAATGCAGTAATTATTTATGCCTATGAAAATTATGAAAGACCACGCAGCAGGAGATGCTGCCATGTGCGAACTGATGTTCCTTCAAATACTAATGTAGGAGGAAGGAATGGAGCAAGAGCCACCTTCTTTAAACCGGAGGGATCTCTCACCAGCCTACGGAGGAGCTTCTAAAGCCGCTCAGATCCAGGACACAGGGAGCCCGGCTCTAAGTGCAGATGGAACAGGAGGGATCTCTCATCCGCCTATGGAGGAGCTTCCCAGACACCCCAGATCCGCGGCACAGGGAGCCCGGCTCTAAGTGCAGATCGAACAGGAGGGATCTCTCAGCCGCCTATGGAGGAGCTTCCCAGACACCCCAGATCCAGGACACAGGGAGCCCGGCTCCGAGCGCGGATCACGGGGCCCTTGGGCCGCTCTGCTCGCACTGCCCCAGCGCCAGCAGCAACAGGGCCCCGCGGGACACCCCGGGCAAACCCCCTTCCTCAAGGGCGCCGGGGGGGAGGCTGATGGTCACGATACACCAGGTAAGGAGTCACTGCGCGCAGTTAGCTCTGTTCTCTCGCTACGTGACTCTTGCCCCCAGCCACCACGCGCACTTCTCGGCTCGGGCTGAGCAGATGCCCTCAGAGCAGCATGTCCCTGCCCGGGGGGGCCTCCCCGAGCCATTCCCGGCACTAAAGCGCTTCCAACGCCCCTCACCGGCGGCGCTCACGGAGCCGCTCTCACCTCGGGGCGCAAGGGGCTGTTACGGGAGGACCCGCAGACCGCGCGGGCCCGGGCACCGCTGCCCGCTGCCCGCCGCCCGCTCCGCCATGGAGGCGCTGGGCACCCCCTCGTACCGCCGCTTCACCGAGAGCCGCGTCGCCTTCGGCCGCGCCGGCGCCTCCCCGTCCAGCGGCTTCCGCTCGCAGTCCTGGTCGCGGGGCTCGGCCAGCAGCGTCACCTCCTCCTACAAGCGGCCCAACGTGGGCGCGGCGCGCGGCGCCTTCGGGGCCGCCGTGCTCAGCTCCGCCGACAGCCTCGACGTGAGCCAGGCCTCGCTGCTCAACGGCGCGGCCGAGCTCAAGCTGAGCCGCTCCAACGAGAAGGAGCAGCTGCAGGGGCTCAACGACCGCTTCGCCGGCTACATCGAGAAGGTGCATTACCTGGAGCAGCAGAACAAGGAGATCGAGGCGGAGCTGGCCGCGCTGCGCCAGAAGCACGCGGGGCGCGCGCAGCTCGGCGATGCCTACGAGCAGGAGCTGCGCGAGCTGCGCGCCGTCCTGGAGCAGGTGAGCCACGAGAAGGCGCAGATCCAGCTGGACTCGGAGCACATCGAGGAGGACATCCAGCGCCTGCGGGAGCGCTTCGAGGATGAGGCGCGGCTGCGCGACGACACGGAGGCCACCATCCGCGCCCTGCGCAAGGACATGGAGGAGGCCTCGCTCATGAGGGCCGAGCTGGACAAGAAGGTGCAGTCGCTGCAGGACGAGGTGGCTTTCCTGCGGGGCAACCACGAGGAGGAGGTGGCGGAGCTGCTCGCGCAGCTGCAGGCGTCCCACGCCACCGTGGAGAGGAAGGACTTCCTCAAGACCGACCTCACCACGGCGCTCAAGGAGATCCGCGCGCAGCTGGAGTGCCAGTCCGACCACAACATGCACCAGGCCGAGGAGTGGTTCAAGTGCCGCTACGCGAAGCTCACGGAGGCGGCCGAGCAGAACAAGGAGGCGATCCGCTCCGCCAAGGAGGAGATCGCCGAGTACCGCCGGCAGCTGCAGTCCAAGAGCATCGAGCTGGAGTCGGTGCGCGGCACCAAGGAGTCCCTGGAGCGGCAGCTCAGCGACATCGAGGAGCGCCACAACAACGACCTCAGCACCTACCAGGTACCGCGGAGCCGGGGGGGAGCGCGGGGGGGCTCCCGAGTTGCTCCAAGTCTCCAGTGCGGTGGGATTGGAGCGCGGGGGGGCTCCCGAGTTGCTCTAAGTCTCTGCTGGGGTGTGGGGGGGAGCGCGGGGGAGCTCCCGAGTTGCTCCAAGTCTCCACTGGGTTGGGGGGGGGGTTGGGGGGCTCCCGAGTTGCTCCAAGCCCCCCCTGGGGGCACGTGGGGGGTTTCGCGGGGTCTCCGCGTGGATCGCGGCTCCCTCTCAGCTTTGTGCATCTGTTGTAGGACACGATTCATCAGCTGGAAAACGAGCTTAGAGGAACCAAATGGGAAATGGCGCGTCATTTGAGGGAATACCAGGATCTCCTCAACGTCAAGATGGCCCTGGATATTGAAATTGCTGCGTACAGGTACAGTAGGATCAGGGTGGATGTGCCTGGAATATTAATAGCGCTGCAGATGCTGCTGCTTCTGCAAAGCCTGATCACTGATATGCTCAGAGCACGTAGCTGTCTCTTAAGTGCAACTAAAACTTGAGCAAATGCACTATAGCCCTCAGTCTATGCAGACTGACAAGTCTGCAGTGCAATAAACCAGGGCTCAGTAGTGACCAGCTCTCTGGTAACCCCTAGCAAAGCCCCAGTGCATAAGTCAGGCAGTGGCATCTAGTGCTGCATCCTGTCCTTTACAAAGGCAGAAGATGAAGCTAAAGTTATTTTGAATGTCTTTCTTCCCCTTGGCACGTGCCAAGCAAAGGGTGCTTGTCTCTTGAGCTCCCTGTTCTCCCTTGGGAGACAATGTCCTCTTGCTTGTGCCAGTGCAGCCTCTGCCTGTCAGACACTTGTGCTTTCTTGCTCAACTTTGCGCGGCAGCCGCTCTGATGCGACGCTGCAGCAGGAGCTGTTGCCACCACCTGGCAGGCTCCTCAGATGCCTGTGCAGCTCTTCAGAACTTGAATCAGAACTACTGATTTTTCTGGGT
Organism: Nothura maculosa; assembly: GCA_032353885.1. Taxonomy (NCBI): domain Eukaryota; kingdom Metazoa; phylum Chordata; class Aves; order Tinamiformes; family Tinamidae; genus Nothura; species Nothura maculosa. The sequence continues at coordinate 4,660,741 of JAUBOD010000208.1, read as the reverse complement.
CACATCCTTAGATGAAAGGAACAGCCCTGTGATCGTGAGTGAAGTCAAACCAGAAAACAGCTTCAGCCTGGAAGCCCTGACTACTGAGGCACAAACACCCAAGGCTCTGTGGCTGTTTGTTGCCAGAGAGGGTGGGTCTGATGCTTTTGAAGGCAGTTTGGCCAAAAGTCCTAAACTGGCCCGTGTGCTCTATTAGGCTCTGAAAACCTTAGTCACAGTATTGAGTCCATTGGCTGTATCCAGTTCTCAGCTGATCTAAGTCAAGGAATCCAATGAAGTTACCCAGTTTGAGCTAAAGTTCTTGACTAAAGGATGAATTTTAGCTTATCAGCTAAAGGTGTTATGCTTGCTATGCCACCAAGAAACAAGCTGAGCTGTTTGCTGAATAAGCATTTTCCAAAAGAGCTGATCCAAGGAAAGCAGGAGCCAGGCTGGGGATGGATTGTGCTGATCAGCTCTGTACATGGAGGGGGAAAAAATCGTCCTGCTGATGTAAAGGGAAATCTTCTAATAGCTGTGCCCTAGCTTGGGTTCTGTGCTCACTCTCCCCCACCCTTTTTGATTCCCTTAGGAAACTACTGGAGGGCGAAGAGACCAGATTCAGTGCCTTCTCTGGAAGCATTACTGGACCCATGTTCACACACAGACAACCATCTGTCACAATAACAAGTAAAATTCAGAAAAAAGCTGAACCACCAAAGCTGAAGGTCCAGCACAAATTTGTAGAAGAAATCATAGAAGAGACAAAAGTGGAGGATGAGAAGTCGGAAATGGAAGATGCCCTGGCAGCTATTGCAGAAGAAATAGCAGCAAAGGCCCAGCAGGAAGAACAGGAGGAAGAAAAGGCAGAAGAGGCAGAAGCTGCAGAGGAAGAAGCTGCTCCAGAGAAGGCTGCTGAAGAAGAAAAGGAAGAAGAAGCAGAAGAGGAAGAAGCTGCAAAATCTGACGAAGCAGAAGAAGGAGGTTCTGAAAAAGAAGAGATAGAGGAAAAGGAAGAAGAAGCTGAGGAAGAAGGGGAAGATACTGAAGCCAAGGAGAAGGGAGAAGCTGAAGAAGTGGATGCAACTGCAGCAGGAGCAAAAGCAGAGAAGGTCAAAACCCCTCCAGCAAAGTCACCCCCTAAATCCCCACCTAAATCTCCTGTCACAGAGCAGGCCAAGGGAGATGTGGGGAAAGGTGCTGAGAAGCCAGCAACACCAAAGGCAGCATCTCCAGACAAGGCAGCAACGCCGGAGAAACCCGCAACCCCAGAGAAACCTGCAGCCACCCTGGAGAAGCCAGTGACACCAGAGAAACCAGTGACTCCAGAAAAGCTCCAATCCCCGGAGAAGCCGGTGACCCCGGAGAAGCTGGTGACTCCGGAAAAGCTCCGTTCTCCAGAGAAACCTGTGACCCCAGAGAAGCCGGTGACCCCAGAAAAGCTCCGATCCCCAGAAAAGCCGGTGACCCCGGAGAAGCCAGTGACTCCAGAAAAACTCCGTTCTCCAGAGAAGCCAGTGACTCCGGAGAAGCCGGTGACCCCAGAAAAGCTCCGTTCCCCGGAGAAACCGGTGACCCCGGAGAAGCCGGTGACTCCGGAGAAACCTCGCTCTCCGGAGAAGCCGGCCTCCCCCGTCAAGGATGAAAAGGCCGTGGTGGAAGAGACCATCACGGTGACAAAGGTAACGAAAGTTAGTGCAGAGGTTGAGGCCTCCAAGGGGTCCAGGAAAGAAGACATTGCTGTAAATGGTGAGGTGGAGGAGAAAAAGAAGGAGGCTGAGGAGGAAGATAAGGGAGTTGTCACCAACGGCCTAGACGTGAGCCCAACTGATGATAAGGGTGAAAAAGTCGTAGTAACAAAAAAAGCAGAGAAAATCACTAGTGAAGGTGGGGACAGTACAACCACGTATATCACCAAGTCGGTGACCGTCACTCAGAAGGTAGAGGAACACGAAGAAAGCTTTGAGGAGAAACTAGTGTCCACCAAGAAAGTGGAGAAAGTTACTTCACATGCTGTAGTAAAGGAGATCAAAGAGAGTGAATAAAGCAAATCATAGCAAAATAAAATTCAAGAGCTTGGGTCGGTGCAAAAGGTTAAGCCATACGACAGCTGCAAAATGCATGTGAGTGACGGCTTTAAAGCAGAACGGGTTCTCTCATGGAGGCTCCAGACACACAGTATTTTCCTTTTTTTGTGCAATATAGGGGAGGGGGGGATGCATGCAGGCTCAAGATGTACTCCCTCCACAGAACTTGGGGAACTAAAAAAAATAATAATAATAGTGCATGAGATGAAATGTGCAAAGGAAGCTTCTGAATTTCCTGAGCTGTTGGAGGGACATATCTGAGGAACGACTTAAGATGTATTATGCAAAGAACCAACTGAGCCAAAACCAAACAGAAAACAGTAATAGTAATATTCCTGAGAAAAACAGAACTCTCCTAGCCTTAAAGCTACTTATAAAGAATTATGTTTACCTCACTGGTGCAATTAGGGTGGACTTTTGCTCATGGGAGAACCTGGTTGACATGCACAGTACGCAACCTTTTGTTGTTCGATGTAAAACCGTCACAGCAGTTCTTGCTCAATAAAGGTCAATACAGAAAACGTGCTCTGTGTGGTGATTCTCTTCTAAACTGGAATCCTTCCCTGAGGTTGGATTAAGCTGTGCTGGGTGGGAATGGAGTTGCAGGGATTTAAGCTCTGTCTGTTCTGGGTCTCTTTGGGTCTCTGGGTCTCCCAGATCCAGGTGCAGTTGGATTTGACAACCTTCCTGTATCTCTGTGTACCCAGCTGGGGATGCTCGTGGTATCTTTTGTGACAACCATCTCCCACTTAAATGAGCAGAGACCCATTAAAACACTTCAACCAAAACACCTTGTGCTCATCAGAGTATGGTAACTGTGACCTATTAATTAATGACCTTAATTATAGGGTGGAATCTTTCCCATTAACACTCTTGTCTCAAATGATCCACACACGTTTCAAAATTGACAGCAAATAAGTTCCTGAAAAAGGGAAACTGACCCAAAGATGACATTGGTAAACATAAATACAATCTATGTTTTGTGTCTTTTCTTTTTCCATCTAAAAATAAGTTTGATGCCTAAACTTAGACTAACTAGGGTTCAGATTATACCTGGTATCATCTCTATGTGAAATTTTAATATTTTTTTTTCCCTTTCCACTAGAAAAAAAAGTTTGGAGTTTTCAGGCCTCCAGAGTATTGATTTGTGCCTATTGACACTTAACAACTTGATGTTATTAAGAATGAGGCTTCCTAGGGTGTGCTTTGCACCTCACTCTAGATGAAAATAAATAAATGAGACAAACGCAAAGGAGAAAGAAGGGGTTCCCACTGAGTGGGCCGTAGTTTACACACAGATTTCACACTAGCAATGTTTGCTCATTTACTCCAATGCTTATACAAGGTTTCAAAGTTATTGGGAATCAAGTCCGTGTGCTGTCAACACCTCGTTTAATGAATACATATAATGATTTCTATCAAAAAGGAAAAAAAAAAAGAAAAAAAGAAGCTCTATTTAGGCCAGTAGACTACCAGTTTTTTGTCTCCTGTCCTGTGACTTCAGCCCTGTATGTCTTATGTTACAAAATTAATATTATTATATTTATTTCTATTGCATTTGAAAGGAAAGCAAGGAAAGGACACAGCCTTAAATACCATAAATAATGAAGAAATGCAAATCACCCTCTTAGCAGCCTATACTGGGCATGCAAAGTACTCTGAAATCTGTTGACTAATGGAAGGTCAGATCAAAATCTATGACTTGCATATGTCTCCCAATTCTTTATCAATAATTGAAAATCAAAGAGTTTTTTTATTGAAAGGTTTATGTTGGAGAACGTGTAAGGAGTCCGCAGCAGATAAGCCCTTCAGATAAACCTAAATGCCTTTGTGTAGCTAAGTAATGAACGCTTCTACTGCTGATATCAGTAATGGAAATCTGTGCTCAACAGATTGCAAGTTGAGTGACATTTAATTAAAGTGGAGTTAGCAAATTAAAGAGCAGCATTGCTGTAGCAAGCTTATTCATGAGATTTACATGTGTATATGGACATAAAGATTATGATATTCTTATGAATAAGATGTTAACTAGCCCAGTCACATCTATTATTGGTGCAGCTTGTGAGCTACCCATATACATAGGATAGACTTTATAATATTCTTATCCTTTTTGCCCATTTTCCACCCAAAACGTACTTCAGCCTTCAGTTATTATCTATATCTGCATTTTTCTCTGTATGATCTAATACACAAAATAAATTAATTTAGTCTGTTTCCCACTGCAACTGTTTCTAGCAAATCCTGAGAGAAATAATTAACAGGTTAACATATTTCTAAATATTTATAAAATGCCAAGATCTGATTAATATTTAATTTTGCCAAGAGGTTTTGTCTGCTGACATCTGCAATCAGACAGTTTCAGAAGATAGTGTAATTTCAGGGCACAGAGGCATAAATATTATCCTATTTGCCTGTTCTGCACCAATTACTTCTTGACTCTGCATAACCACTGAAAGAATTAATTACTTTCAAACACCAGAGAAGTTCATTAATCTAGACAAAAGACAGTGAGGGAAAAAGTAATAATGAAAAAAAAGATCTGTGAGTATTTATAAATTTGATTTAAGGTGAGCTTAAAGACCCCCGGGGACTTAGGACCTGAGGAGATCTAAAATCAGTTTCCTACCACTGCAGGTTGTTAGAGAGTTGTTATTCTATGATTTTCAGCATTTTCGGATTAAAATCCAGGTACAAACATGATGTGAAGTATTCTTAAACACATTATAGAGAACATTTGTCAGAATGCTGAGTCAGGCACTAGAATTTTCTCTACATATCAGGGTTTGTGTTTTTCCCATTCATTTGCAGGGTTTTTTCCCTTCTCAGTTCAGGATTAAATTACTCTAATTAGTCTAGGAAGGCAGCAAATGATGAATTGCAAATTATTTAGGTACTGAAAAGTAAATTCCTTGAATAGGGATGTTATATCTGTGTAATACTTTGCTTTTGCCTTAAGGAGAGGAACATGTTTAAGTATGAATATATGTACATGATGGGTATTTATTATCTTGGGAAAAATGTATTTAGGGTTTTTTAATATTTTTCCTTTTGTGATAAGATCTTAGCTGTGTTAGACTCGGTTTATTTTAGCAGCACAAGAAAACTCAGGGACAGGTTTGCTGCTGTGCAAACAGCAGCAACTTGGATGAAAGCAAGGGAAAGTTTCTATCCTGTCTCCCTCTGCCTGCTTTTACTGCATTGCGTCAAAGTGCGGTCCTTGATTTCCAAAGGTAAAACAAGCGCTGCCTGCAGGATCTCTGCAACCCCAAGAGCATCTGGGTGTGCAAACACACACGTCAAGCCTCCCTCTCCCTCATTTACCTTGGCCAGCGGGCAAGGCTGGCAGCAGAGCCAGGCTGGGCAGCCCCTGCGCCTCCTGCTCTGCAGCTCCCTGAGTCACCGTGACTCACACGTTGCCTGCAGAGTCTAGAGAAATCTTTCCTCAAGCTGCAATACATAAAAAAAAGGAAAAAGACAAGGAGAGAGGCTCAGACTGAGACACACTGCAGGGATAAGCCTGAGTTTGCTGGTGAGGCTCTGGACAGCCACTTTCTCCCTGTCCCCAGCAGCCTGACTGCAAAGCTCGAAAAAGCTGCAGTGAAGAGTGACCTGATTAAGCTCTGTTCTCTCCCCAGAGGAGAAACGGATGCAGAGGACTGAGTGAAGAAGGGATTTATCTATAGGGAAGAACATGGAAAAGGAAGCAAGCCCATAAAGTAAAGCAAGGAAGTTATGAGGAGCTCACAGTGCTTGCAGGAAAGGTGTAATATGGGCAGTGGATTGAAAAATGCCAATTTATTTCACAGTGATTTCACTTTAATCTATGTATGAGTCCCAATCTATTGCATAACTAGTGCCTTTTGCTCTGCAGGATCTGATCCTCTCTTCCCACTGAATTGCCATGACAAGCATTTTTGATAGGGAACCTAAATAGAATTGCAAGCCTCATCTCTTGCACTCAGTACTCTGCTGTTAATAAAGTTTTGTGTTTAACTGGGGCTATCTCCTACGAAAAGGTGCAGATCTCCCATTTCCCAAATGGAAAATGGTGAGTAATAGCTCAGCTTGCGAGTCCCTCGTGCATTGTACTGCAGTTGCCACACGCTGCTGACCACTGCTTTGATGGGGGAGAAAAAACAAGCTTTGGAAGAAAACTTCTGCACAGAAACACATAGAAAAATCTCATTAAGAACAGAAGAGCTGGAAAGGAAGCTGTCAGCAGAAGAGCTGCTGTTGAAAATAAAGGAAAACTAATTTTAAGTTGCCTGCCTTCTGGTTCTCAAAAGCATCAAAAATATAAAAGGAGGGGGAAAAAAAGCATTAGGAAGCGTTTCAGGGACTATGTAAAAAGGAGTCACTTTCTGCTTACATGATACCATCAAGGAGAGTTAACATAAATCAACCAGTCCCCATGGAATCAATGCACAAATTTAAGAATATCCCAAATTCTTAGGCAAAATTCAGCTAACTAAATGTGATAAGTGAACCTTCCTATTTAAACCTGACTTTTCTTAAGTTCAGCTTGTTTAATTATTTAACTTGCAGCATTTTTCCCCCAAGTCGTTCATCTCACACTTGCCCTCAGTTAATTAACTAATGGCACATGCTAATCTTAATCCATGGAAAACAGGTTCCGGTCACTGGACATCATCCCTTCCTTCAGAACACTGCCGGGCTTTGCTGCTTCTGCAGGCCTTTGAGCTGTTCTGGTTTCATATCTGATTCCTGGTCAATACTCAAAAGCTTAAAACACCCTTTTATATCCTCAGTAGAGTGGCCTCTTGAGTCCATAGTGGTGCAAGGATGAACACAGGGCCATGTGGAGAGACATCACATTGACATAGCAGGGGACCCTCCACACACACCCCAACATTCCCTCCACTTCCTTACCACAGTTCTGCTTCATTTATTTTATATACAGGAGCTGCTTCAAAACTCACTCAAGGCATCTTCCCTTTCAATCACTGAATACCATTGTTGATCGTGTCAACCTCCCACTATTTAATACCCCTGTTTACATCAGTTATGTGTCCTTCTGTTGGGCAACAGTTTTGGTTTCTGTACTGCTGTTTAAATTAAAATCATTACTTTTTCATTAAGCAGAGATGTGTGTGTGTGTGTGTGTGTGTGTGTGTGTGTGTGTGTGTGTGTGTTTAAGTAAGATAGCCCAGCCATATCTGGCCAACACCAAGAGCTCCATCTGACCAGTCTTTTTACTACTGTAAAACTGCCCCATGCACATTGTATATTTCTTAATATGAATAAAGTCTGAATATTTACACCACTCTGCATGTTAGCTTCCTGTATATGAGCCTGGAAAGCCAAATCCATTGTCTTTATGCCTTGGTGCACAAGGTCAACAGATGAGTATTGGCTGTAATTGCACACACAGTGATACACCATGTAACCCATCATTAAACAGTAACACACAAGGAAGTTAGTGTAAGCATTTCTTTATTGACTAGCTTTATTGCACATACTTATTGAAGCCTCCATTATTTTACCCACCCAAGGTTTCCATAAATATTTTAAATGCAAGTTAAAGACAACTTTCATTCCCATAACTTTTCCTTTTTTATTTATTTTTAAACTTAAAGATTCTGAACGACTCAAGTGGGACAACTCCTGAAATCATACGTGTAGACCATGCGGCATTCAGGGAGCAAGCCAGTGGGCGCTCTGCAAGCATACTGATACTCTGCATGGAGAGAAACATCATAGAACATTAACTTGAAACCTCAGTGGTCACTGAATTAAATACGTGGGACTGCAATTTTAGCTCAGTCAATTATCAGTTACTCTGTTAACCTGACGAGACAACTGAATCATCTAAATCAAGCCTTCTTCTTCACTTCACTCTCTTCCTTTCCTGCTGCTTGTTTCTCCTCCTTCTCTTCTTCACCAGCTTCCTCAGCAGTTTCCTGGGACTCTTCCTCTTCAGCTGCTGTTTCTTCTCCTTCTCCTCCTTCTTCTTCCTCCTCACCCTCTTTGCCTTCTTCCGATTCTTCCTTGGCACCTTGGAAAGACAGAGTTTACACATCTTCAAGACAGGGCTTCAAACCATCTCCTAAATCCACTTTCACAGGGATAAGAGCACCTGAATCCTTCACCCCCACACATTTGGGGATGACAGCTTGATAGGATTAACGGATTTTTGTAGGAAGCAAGGTACATTTGTTTTTGGGGGAGCAAATTACTTGCATGTTATAGGTCTCTTGAAAATCCTTACTTTGAAAAATAGTTGACTGTAGACTCCTGCTTTAAGCCTTATTCAAAGGGTTCAAGAGTCTTGCTATTTCTTCCTGTGAACTTCAGGATGAATCTTTAACTATCATTTGGCTAAAATTAACGTTCATGCTAACAAGCTTATAAAATGCCCCAAAAGTTAACCAATGCATTTCAAGTATGTTCAGATAAAATTGAACATACAATTAAACTGAATCAATAACTGAACATTCCATCAAAACAGTGAATGGGGCAGATGATCCCAGGGCAGCAAGGAAGGGGTAGATGGCTTTGTTGAAGATGACAAGAATATAACTACTCAGACCTCAAGCAGTGCAACTCACTGAACCAAGTTCAGTTACACCCTCAAGCATCAGATGATGTTCTAATTATGCCAGGCATCTCTGGGAATTGGTATTTAGTTCAAGATGTTCCTGTTTCTCCTTTCAAGGATACCCATAATAGCTAAGTGCCATTTAACACAATACACATTTAGTAGTATGTGCTTTTGAAATACTTATTTTTATCTTGGGAAACTTTTGAAAACCTCCCAATGGTTTGCAGGAGGTAAAATCAGTTCTACAAATATTTACCTCTTTATATTCAGGTTTTCCTGTATAAATACCATGGGCTTAAATCCCATAGCCTCTTGCTCACATCAGCTGAGCTCTAGAGAGGTCTATGCATTAGACCTAGACACACAATTCCGTGGTGTTTTCCCTACACAAGCAGGGCAAAGTGTGGAAGAGAGGGATTTACAAGTAATTTTAAGTACCTTCCTCCTCCTCTTCAGCCTCTTCACCTTCTGCTTCTTCCTCACCTTCCTCTTTCTCCTCCTCCTCACCTTCTTCTGTAGGGGCAGCTGCTTTGGCTTCTCCCACTTTAGCAGCCTCAATTGTTTCCTCTATTTCAATCTGTTCTTCCTGGACATGACTGGAGTAGTAGGTGGGGAAGGTGCGGGTCGTCATCAAGTAGGAGCTGGTCTGGAGGCCGCTGTACGCAGACCTGCCGAAACTGGGGGCACTCTGCGTGTACCCACTGGTGATGCTCCCAACACTAGTGAAGCTGAGTCGAGTCTCTTCGCCTTCCAGTAACTTCCTAGAGGAAGGAACAACCAGGATGGTTTTAAGCTATGCTGCCTCAGTGCTCACCAAGTGCTCACACATTTCAAGTCCTAGATTACTTTGGGCAGCACAAGTAGGGTCTTTATTCCCCTGAAGACTGCACATTCTTATCCATTATGGGAAGGTGTTGGCACACCTTTATGGCAATACTAGTAAAACATTCTGGACAAAATTAAACCAAATTCAAGGTGTGTGCTGCTGGGGAATTTACACCTATCTCTAAGGAGAAATACAGAGGGAAAAGACCTTTAGGAGTAGATTATTAGAGTAGGAGAAGATACAGATGCATCTTGTGAGCCTGTAGTCTTGCAGAACTACACAGATGTAAAAACTTGGTATTACACCTAACACTGAGATAAGGCTTAGAGCCACTTTTCTTTAAAGTCCCATTGCAGCACTGATAGAAACTGTCAATGCCAAATGAGAACTTCTAATAGTACGTGGGATAAAACAAATACAGATTATATTGACTGAAGTCTGCTGCACAGTGCAGCATTTACTTAAAGCAAATGTTTTGCCTCAAAAGCTTTGCTGCTTCTGATGGCAAGGAAATAAAATAGGCAACTTGATAAAGACTGACACCTGCCTGTGTATCTATGAAGTTTTTTGCTGAATGAATGAAAATAAAATACTCTTTCAAATGACGAAGGGGAAACCTGATCCAAGCTCCTATTCACTTAATCTCACCACTCCCATCATACCTATATGCTGCAATTTCAATGTCCAGGGCCATTTTCACATTGAGCAGATCCTGGTATTCCTTTAAGTACCGAGCCATTTCGCTCTTTGTGGTCCTCAACTCGTTCTCCAGTTTGTTGATGGTATCCTGTTGGAAGGAACAACATTGAGAACATAAAATTCACCTGTGAAGCAGGAGAATTCTCCAGCAGTTTAACCTTGCTCCAGCAGAGATAGGGCGCAAAGACCTCCAGCTCCACCCTCAGATCTAACAACACCCCCTTTAGCAGAGCCCACCTCCCTCTCAGCCCCCTCATTATCTATTTAATTAACAGCTAAAGCAACCCAAGTGTCCAACAGCCAAGATGTGTCCTTGAGGTTTATGGCTTAACACACCTTATAGCTCATTCGCACTGCCTCCCCTTATGCTTTCCCAGGTTTTAAGCTAAGGGCACCCTTTAGTGTCTCCTATACATGTATAAAACCGTATATGTGGATGTGCATGCATGTTTTATATATGGTTTTATACACATGGTTATATGTGGTTTTATACATACAGTTCATATTTATATGGTTCATATGGTTATAGATGGTTCATATGGTTATATATGGTGTTTTATATATGGTTCATATGGTTATATATGGTTCATATGCTTATATATGGTTTTATACATATGGTTCATATAGCTATATATGGTTTTATACATATGGTTTACATTTACATGGTTCATATACTTATATATGGTTTTATACATATGGTTTATATTTATATAGTTATATATGGTTTTATACATATGGTTCATATGGTTATATATGGTTTTACACATATGGTTTACATACAAACAAGCACTCACCTGCAGCGCGGAGATGTCGGCGCTCTGCTTCTCCTCGAGCTCCTGCAGCTGCTTCTCCAGCGCCTCGTTCATGCCGCGCGTGGCCTCGATCTCCAGCGTCTTGGCCTTGAGCAGGCGGCGGCTCTCGGACACCTCGTCCTTGGCGGCGCGCACGGCGTCCGTGTTCTTGGCGGCGCTCTCGCTGAGCACCGTGAAGCGGCTGCGGAACCACTCCTCGGCGTTCTGCATGTTGCGCGCCGCCAGCTTCTCGTACTGCGCGCGGATGTCGCGCAGCGCCGCGGACAGGTCGGGCTTGGCCGACACGTCCATCTCCACGGAGAGGTGCGCGTACTGGATCTGCGCCTGCAGCTCGGCCAGCTCCTCCTCGTGCACCTTCTTGAGGAAGGCCAGCTCGTCCAGCAGGCTGTCCACGCGCTTCTCCAGCTCGGCCCGCGCCAGCGCCGCCTCGTCGGCGCCCTTGCGCACCTCGAGCAGCCGCGCCTCGGCGTCCTCGCGGCTCAGCACCTCCTCCTCGTAGCGCGCCTGCAGCCCGCGCAGCGTCTCCTCCAGGCTCTCCCGCTCGCCCTGCAGCGCCTGCTTCTCGCTCGTCGCCTCCTCAGCGGCCAGGCGCAGCTCGCGGATCTCCTGCTCGTAGAGGGCGCGGAAGCGCGAGGGCTCCGCGTGCTTCTGCCGCAGCACCAGCAGCTCGGCCTCCAGCACCTTGTTCTGCTGCTCCAGCTCGTGCACGCGCTCGATGAAGCAGGCGAAGCGGTCGTTGAGGTCCTGCAGCTGCGCGCGCTCCTGGCTGCGGATGGACTTGAGGTCGTTGCTGATGGCGGCCACCTGGCTCAGGTCGAGGCTGTCCACGGAGTGCAGCAGGGAGCCCGAGGCGCTGGACGTGGCGTAGCTGCGCCGCACCGACACCGAGGACACGGGCGCCGAGAGGCTGGAGTACGCGGAGCGCGTGGCGCTGTAGCCGCCGCCGCCGCTGCGCATGGTGGAGATGTGGACGCGCGGGCTCTCGGCGTAGCGCCGCTTGTAGGACGGGAAGAAGGGGTCGTAGCCGTAGGAGCTCATGGCTGCAACGGAGAGACCGACTCTGCGGACCGGCGCCGCCCGCCGCCCCTATTTATGGCCGGGGAGGGCGGGTCGGCGCAGCCGCCGGGCGGAGCCGGGCTGCGGGGGGCCGCCCCGCGCCGCGCGCG
>JAUBOD010000208.1:4607148-4631803 GCA_032353885.1 Nothura maculosa | reverse complement strand
TAAGAAGTGCTTAGTGTACAAGTATTCCTAATTCATAGCACATTGTTGTTGTTTTTCAGAATTGTGGAATGATGAACTGCAATCCAGGAAGAAAAGGAAGGATCCTTTTAGTCCAGATAAAAAGAAACCTGTTGTTGTGTCAGATATCCTTTTGCTACAGTCCTTGTTCTTTCTAACTTCTTTCTATCACTAATATGAGATGATAATGATGAAGGAAGGTGACACATCCTTTTTCTGAAACTTGAAATCTTTTTAACTGTCAAGAAAAATTAATTTGCTGCTGTTGCTTATGCCTTAAAAATATTTTTGAACTAGTTGGTTTATGCAAATCGGTGTAAAGTAAATAACTAGAAATCTTTCCTTTCTCCTGAGCTTTTGCTTCCTGTAGGTATTCCTTGCGTGAACTATTGGCAGAATAGCTATTCTACAGTCTTTAGGGTATTTTATTATCTCTATTCACTTACAATTTCTGTTTCAAAGAGAATGCCTTAACTTTTCACGTCCCTATATAGTTTATATGTTACAAGATCTTGATATACTTGAAGACTGGACAACAATAAGGAAGGTAAGGTGAAAGGATGGATGAAAATGTTTTTTTGTTTTTGTTGTTTTGAGTTTTGTCTTGTCGTTTTCTCTGTTGCCAATATAATAAATAGATTCTTGTTTCATTACTGGTCATCTAATGATTCAAGTGCAAACTGTATTACTGTTACCTTTTCTGATTCAATGCAAATCATACAGAAGAAACAGATTAGAAAATGGCAGTGAGTATGCCTCAAATGGGTAAAAAACATAATTTTCCATGGTAATTGGATTGTGGAACACAAAAGCTGCTTCAAGACTGTCATGTTTTTGTATAGTCTGAATTAATTGGTTTAACTCTTGAGCAGTTTCATAGCATTTTGCTTTTAAATTAAAGTATTTGAGTGTAATATTTTGTGTTCTGATAATCAATTAGTTACTTTAATAAGCTTTATATACTTTGACCTCTTATGGCTTTTTTTTTTTTTTCTATGCTAAAGTTGTAGCTGTGATTGTTTCCCCAGGTTATAAGAGACTCGGGGTTTTTGGGAAGAGAAATTTGTTTGACTGGATGATATATTTGAAAAAAAAAAAAACTAGATTGAGTGCACTCAATCTCTTCATTAAATTTTGCTTAAGTTATCAGTTAAACTTGTGTAAGCAAATGTTTTTCTTCCTTGCTTGATCAGAAAGTTTCCTCTTATACTGTAGCAAAAATCACTGCCTGTCAGCTTATGGAACAGTAGACCTTGTCATGTGAATTATGAAACTTGCTAGGAAAGGCTTTGAGTGTCTTATGTTCTGCTTTATATTTGCAAATGTTTCCTAAGCAGGAAGTAAAATGTGATGCTTACGTGAAACCGTATCTGACTTTTGATGCTATCAAGAGGAGCAGACGCAAAATATCTTTTCCTTGGGTTTCTTAGCTATTGTGCCACATAATTTAAAACAATACTAAGAAATACAAAGTCTATTGTGAAATGGTCTTTTTATGAACTTATTTTAAATAAGTAAAGATATCCAATCTCAAATTTCTTTTCTACTTGCTGATAAATGTGATCACACAGTACCCATGGTGGGGAGGGTGAGGAAAATGAGCTTAAGAGCCTAGCTTATGAATTTGGAATGCCTTTGCATTCCAAAATATCAGACTAAAGTTTGGCATAATTCTGATTCTGAAACAAAAATGAGATATATTGGGCTATACTGCAACAAAACTGAAACAGAAGCTCAGAAATGAACTTGTCAGTTAAAGGACTGACTAACTTTCTCCTTTGTGTTTCAAGGCAATGGCGACACTGGGGCCACACAGAGTAAAGCCAGAACGTAAGTGCGCATTGATTTGACAAAACATGCACAGAACCTGCCTGTGCAACACTGAACCACACCCAGGCAGATAACATTTATTTTAGCCTAATGTACTTATGGAGGATGGAGTGAGGTCACCAGATGGTCTGGCTTTCTTCTTTCGTCTTCTCAAGTGCTCAAACTTGTTGCTGGGTTGCTTCTGATTTTGTTTATTTGTCACTAGATGACCGGTTATATATTGCACCTGAACTGTGGAAAACTGTCAACAAAAATACAGAATTTGAGTTGCACTGATTATGTTAGTTAGTGGTGTTTACATATTAAAAAAAAAAAAAGGTTTACACAGTGTGAGCAGAAAACTGAAAGCATCTGGATTCTAGAGGAACATATTAAAAACTGTTTACATTCAGGGCAAATTGCAACCCTAAAAAAGCAGACTTGTGAGAGAGAGAGACATATGTATACATACAAATACATACACATATACGTGTGGGTGTGTATAGATATATCACTTGATACTTGGCAGTGAGGTAACTACCAGGTGGCTCTCAATGGTAAGGAAAAGAGAGAGAAGGCAAACAGATGGTGCATTTCTTCTAGTGATGTGTTACTCCTGGCATATTGTGGTACATTGACCTGGTGCAATGATAAAAATTTTTGGGGTCTGCTGTTGGAAAGTTTGTCTGTATCACTGCTTGTGAAAATTCACAATTGCAGAAGTTAGAAGGTAGTAGAAAAGATAACTGCTAACAGTAGAAATATAACTTAACATTCTAACTCCCCAGTTGCATTTATCTTGGTTCTAGTTTTCTGGTGTGTTGAGTTAATTAAGGCTGCTTCTGACAATGAAAGTCTATTTGTACTGTATGTAAATAACTCTTCAAAAGTGTATCTATGAGCATAATTGACTGGGTTTTATTAAGTGGCTTTTATTGGCTGTTTTAGCACCTGTAAAATTAGAAAAGCATCTACACAGTGCTAGATCTGAAGATGGAAGACTCTATTATGATGGCGAGTGGTATGGACGTGGACAGACGATATGCATTGATAAGAAAGATGAATGTCCTACAAGGTAAAAGATTATTCAGTTTATGCATCTTCCTACAGTGCTGCTAGTACTGTATATATAAATATGTAGTACTATATATAGTACTGTATATATAAATAATGTGATGGAGACTAAAGAGTAAGGTTTATTTGAAAATACTACCACATCAATAATATTGATAAGAATAAGAATAGCATTGATAAGAATGGTTGCTCTTTAACCAATTAAGTGTTTGTAGAAATTGTGATGCAGATACCTTCTTGGAGGAGGAGGAGGAGAGAAATGTTTGGATGAAAATTTGTTAACAGCTACTGCTAACTACTTTGATTAAAGATAAATCAAAATATTTGATTATGAAAGAACTCTGTTACAAGCTCTGTGTTAAGTATAGTCGTAATCTCTTGAGCCTGGCATTTGCAGCTTGTGTATTTGCATTTACTTTTGAGAAATGCTGCAGTTTTGAGATTGAGTTTATAAGATCCATGATTTTTGTTTCTAAATTGTTCTTTCTTTCCTTTTTGCCTCCCATTCCCTTCCTTTCTCATTCACTTCCTTTAGTGCCATAATAACAACAATTAACCATGATGAAGTTTGGTTTAAAAGACCGGATGGAAGCAAGTCCAAGCTATATATTTCTCAGCTACAGAAAGGAAAATATTCAATAAAGCATAATCACAACTGACACTTTCTAACCAGTTATGAAATAAATGGTCTTGCCATGCTTGATGTGCCATGGGGTGAAAGTTATATTTAATAGTGTTTTGTATTCCCCATAAATTTACAGCAGTATCTGATGTACATTTGTAGTACTGTATGTAAAGTTGGTATGGATGACCTACAGAAACCTGAAGACATTAAATCATGTTGACAGACACTTTACCTCTAAATTGGGTCCAGTGCCTAAGATGTGAAGTCTGCTCTGCAAGTATAATCGCTCAGACCTTCTCATTAAAAGTCATATTTTGAAGTGAAAGGGGGAAAAATGAATTTTTATCATTGGTAATTGATTTGTGTGATAGAGGTGACTACAGCTACCCACAACTGGTTTTGTTTTCATTTCAGTGAACCTGTCATGCTTCTGCTATGGATGTAAATTTAACCTGTTCAGCTGTTGCTTTTGAGTTGTTTGTACAATGCATAGCCATTATTTCATCCTGAGCGGACTGATTTATTAAAATTACTGTCCTGGACAGGTCTGCTAGTACTGACTATCATATTTTGTAAGGTTTACTCTTTTGCTTGTGTTGAGGCAAAGGCAATACTTTAACTATGTTTTTGAGGAGTGCAGTTATCGTTCAGGACCGTAGCCTATGGTAAACAAAGCATTGATGGTTTTATTTTTTTTTCCCCCTTTACCAGATTGTCAGCAAAACTCGTGTATGTAACATAGATGGTGTTGCTCCAACCTGTATAATATGTGGCCCACAAAGGTTGATTGCTGAGATGGTTATGTAAATAAATGTTGTTGCATGCTTTCCTTGTTTTGTCCACACTTCTATGAAATATTATGAATCTTCTCAGAATTAAAAATATATCCCCAGAAGTTGTGTGTCTGGGCAAATTTACACCAATTTGTTCACGAAACATTTTCCAAATTTCTGTAGCTTCAACTTATTGTACACCAGAATTGTTTAATGAATCTTAGAAAGCTGAGCTTCCTTCCTGTTTATGCCACGGAGAAAAGTCCTAAATTCTTAACATTACAGTGATGTACGTGGAGCATCTAGAATGATAGGTGGGATGGCTGAAGAATTAATTACCCGTTGGTTTTGTGCACTTTAATCTCCACTTATGATGGCTCTTCTTGGAGAAATAAAGCATCCATTTACTTTAAATGATCACAGCAAATAAGTATTTTTATTGTAATGTGTATAAATGTTTTATTCCTATATTATTTGTCTCTTCTAGTGCAGGGTGGTAACTACTTTCCAAATGCCAAATGTCTAAAATAAGTCTTCGGTTTCCGCCGAGTGATGCTTTTCTACAACTGTATGATGTTGTTAATCAAATGTACATAACGTATCAATTGACATGTTGGCTTTTAAAAATATTAACTGTATGTATACAGTTGTTTGATAAACTTTTTGTAATAAAATATTTGTATTTTTTAACTTAGTATATAAATAAATGATCTGTGGTAGTGGACCTCTTGTATATTGCTTTACTGTTTGATTTCCTACTCTTCCTGGAGTTCTTGTGTCTTCTCCTAAAGAGGAGAATATTTAGGTTTTCAGGAACCCTAAATATTTTAAATGACTTAGGTATATATTTTTTTTCCTTTTAAGTGTTTTTGTATGTGTATATCTTTTACCTTTCCATTTTTTTTCTTTCAGAAACTTTATGGAAGCACTAATCTGCACTGATGTTGATAAAGCAAACTTAACCCTGTCAAGAATGCCTGTGCTGTAGAAGGCGCAAAAAATATGTTTTCATTAAAGAAAATAACGTTTAGTCTCTTAATTACTCTTGGTATACAAGGCCTCTGTGTCTGTTTCTTCTGTCTATATTCCCATCTACTGCTATAATGAGACCATGTTACTGTCCCCATTCAGGATGCTTTGACATGTTAAGTAATGCTGATGATGCTAAATGGTTAACCTAGGCAAACATTGAACTCCGTGTACCAAAAACCTGTTTGCAGTTGGTTCAGCTGGTCATTCTGCTTCATCACTTCTTGTGTAGAACTAATCCTGATTTATCCCAAAAACTAGTACTTCTTTTTCTATGTGCATGTTTTATTTTTTTTTTCTTTTGTGGTGTAGCTTTGATTTTGATGGCAGGAGGATGAATAAATCTGTAGCAGAGATTAAGTTAAAATCTGAAATACTTGATCATAGACATATGTTTAAGGTGATAGGGTTAAATTATATGCAGCAATGAAAAGAAAAAGGTATCACGTACTGCTTATACCTTGAGATGTACATATATTATAGACAAAGTAAAAAATAACATGCCTTGAGTAAGGAGAGGAAAGAAAAAAAAAATCTTTCTAGACTGGCATAGGAAAAAGCTTATTTATGCTCCTTGGAAGATCTACTCATCTTTTTGCATAATGGAAATATACAGTATATGTTAATTAACTACAGTTAATTTAACCTGAAAACAGTTTAGCTAATTTTCACAGGATGCTTAATGATTAAGTGACTCGTAAAAAACAAAACCCTTAAACTTTGTAAACATTTGAATGGTGGAACTTTGTCTCACTGATCTAGTCTTAAAACTACAAAAATAATTATTTTGTAGTCTATGAGTTGTATGTATGTGAACTAAGGCTAATTAGCGTGCTGCTCCCATCAAGTGGCAGGTGATGTTTAAAAGCTAAAATATGATATAATAGACGTTAGACAATTATAATATTATAGACATATAATAGAAAAATGTTTGTGTTTTGAGTATAGCACAACTTAGTTTCCATAGTGAGGAACAATGGGAAGGGGAAGCATTATTTGAACCAACAGTTTTCCAAAAGCCACATGGTTTGGATTGACGTTGTTTGCAAGTCAAAAACTAAACATCGGATCTGTATTCAGTTTGCAAGGTGGTGGCGAAGGACGTTCTTTCTCTTCTTAGAATCAGGGGCAACAAAAAATTATTTTAGTTTTGGTAAATAACAGAGATTTACCAATACTGCTCTCAATCTTCTGGAGGAATTTTTAAAGTATTACTGTGGGAAGAACTATTCTGAGGACGAGAATTGGTAAGGAGAAGATGCATGTTCAGTAGGTATTGTGTTAAAGGCTAAATTCATCAGTGCTTTTTTCCTCATGGAGCTTACCTGAGCCTTTTGGTGCTCCTCACATTAACTAGGAGCATATGCTGTGCTGAAAGCACGTTGCGTATGAAAGCTGGATGCAAACATGCCATGGCCAGGTAAGCTCTGCTTTATAAGAGCACTTGATTATTTGCAAAGGAGGCTTTTCACAAGGCCCTTCTAGGTTAGGGACACAGTTACCATTGGAATCAAGATCAGATAGCCACTATCTTACTTCATTCACCCAGGTGCCTTAGGGGCCATGCTGTCTAGAAGGATGCTTGAGGGTGCTCTATGCACTTTCACACGGTCCTTCCATAGCGACTGCCTGATGTCTGGAAGTACTTCAGTGTTTCTGCAGCAAATCTGCAGGTCAGCTGCATGATACATCTGCAGTAAATCAGCATGGGATTTGGTGCTTATGATTTAATCAAAAGCACAGCATGTATTCAGTAAGCCAGATATTTCCTGGAAATGCCAACATAACTGTCCTTGCATTTCATTATGTATGTTTTTTTTTCTCTGTTTAGAAAATCACATACTGATTAAACTAACATGACTTAACACTTTCAGATTTTTTTCCTGTCCATTCTGACTTTCTGATAAGACAGTTTGTGAAAATGATGTGCTGATCTGACTCTCTTGGTGTGTTAGCCCCTGTAGACCTCTTCTTGAGACACCTAAGTTTCCCAGGGGTTATATGAAGAATTTGAGTGATGAAACTGAACCTGAAAGATCTTCTAGCTTAGATTCAAGAATGGCTTTGCAGACAGATTTTAGACAAATTTTGTTTGTGATTTCTAGGTATTTTAAGTGTTAACATTATTCTTGCAGTGTGGCTCTTGGATATGAAAGAGTATAAATGTGAAGGGCTTGGGTCATGTAGTACTGTCTAAATTCTGCTAAAACTGGCGTTCCCAATTTCAATATATCAGATGTTACTTACGTTATGAAGTCTGATTTGCTAGATTTTAAGTCTGGGCTGTGTTTTGGAAAGTAGTAATTTCTTTGAGCAGTAAAAACTAGAGAAAAAACACGTTATTTAACAGCTTGCTATCTTCAGTAGAACTTGTGTCCTTTAGCATGTTCAGCAGGAACATCTTCAGATATCATCACTGCCTCTGTGAGCAGCAGCAAGCTGGAAAAAGGTAAGACCTTTTTTCCCCTTCTGTAAACAAAAATAAGCTGCCTTATTTACTTGACCAGGAGAAAATCAGTAGATCTCTTGATTTCTGTAAACAAACTGATCTGAAGCAGTTCAAAGAAACAGGAATATTGAAACTGCCTTCCTAAATAGGTAGAACTCCCAACCCTTGCTCTTCCTTTCTCTAGGGATGTATTTTGATGGAGGCCTGCAGGTGGCAGTAAATTTATACCAAAATTACTCAGCAATAGTTTTAGATTTTTCTATTTCAAGACATGATTAGTTTTATTACTCAGTTTCTTGTAATTGTAGCAGTGTAGCAACTGGTTTTAATTCTATTTCATACTAATTAACAGAAACTTGGAAAGAATGGAGAGTGCTTAGTGTTCTAAAGAGGATTATCTTTTACAACGACCAAAAGAAAAATTCTATGCAAAGGCTTAAGAAGGTGCAGCGATGGATTATATACTTTCTAGTTGCTATAGAAACAAAGTATATAATTAAAGAAAAGGAAATATTTCACTGTTATGCTGATGAAAGTACTTAGAAAAGTATGGATGAAAGTTCTTGGAAAAGGTTGGATAATGAATGAATGCATGTTTTATATTTAAACTCAAGAAACAAAACTGATGTTTTTTCTAATACAGTGTCTGCCTACTGAGGTTTTCTGTGCTTAATTGGCTGAAACGTAAATAATTTGTTTCTTAATGTGATGCTCTTTCTATAGATCCAATAATAATAATTAGTGTAGTGTGGACTCAAGTCAATACTAAACTACTAACATACTTAATATGACACCCTTATGAGGTGAATGGAAATCTCAAGCAAATGTTTTTGAGGAAAAACCTGAATGTGTCGCTTTGAGCGTGAAGTATTTAATTGTGTGCTTTAAAATAGCTTAAACAGATTATGCCAATGTTACTCTATAAAAGCATATTTACAGAGTCATATCCTT
The DNA here is from genome assembly GCA_032353885.1 of Nothura maculosa. Taxonomy (NCBI): domain Eukaryota; kingdom Metazoa; phylum Chordata; class Aves; order Tinamiformes; family Tinamidae; genus Nothura; species Nothura maculosa. Next base: position 4,623,075 of record JAUBOD010000208.1, on the reverse strand, counting down.
GCTATAAGTCCTGGACTTGCTATTTAAAGCATCTTATGTACATCTCATTCAAAAGGAGATTCTTAGAAGTAATAGAATGGAGATATGTTACAAGCTCATAGTAACACTTTTGAGCTGTAAATCAGTTTTTTTTCTTTCTGATTGCATCTTCAGTCAAACCAGTGTGAAACATTTTCATAACAGAAAATGTCAGAAGAATATCAGAATTTGAATCAAATAACAAAATACTCTAGGTACAGAATGCATTTTAAATGAACTCTAGCAGTTAGTATGAGCTGCCAGAAGAGGGCACTTGGATGTTTCTAATGAAATGGTGTGTATTTTTGGTTGTGTTCTCAGGATTTTTCCTTTTCTTTCTTATGTCTTAAATGTCTGTTGTTTAAAACTTAAGAGAATAGTGATGGTTGGTAGTTCTTTGTTGGCTTAATTGTAAAGGTGACAGAACCTTTCCACAGAAAGATCTATTATTGACCCTTTATCTCAACTTGTGGCCATAGGGGGCAGGCAGAAATGGGTTGGCTTTCTATTTTCTAGGGGAAAATAATATGATGACATGTGATCCTCCCTTTTCATCGGTCAGAGTGAGAGAAAAGAAAGAAAGAAAGTATATTTTCATGATCATATGAACCAGATCTCATATTCAAGTGATTTTGATTTCAGAAAGTGGCTAAAAAAAACTACCCCATCTAGTATTCTCTTTGGAATGAAAAGGCAAGTAACTTCACTTATTTGTCAAGTGTCTGTGTGCAAATGAATATATTTTTATCCCAATTTATCATCCAGTAGAGTGAGTATTCCCAGTGTTTCTGCACCTCCAGTTAAAAACAGAAGGAAGCTTCATGGAGGGACCCAGAGCCAACTGCAGCAGAGACAATGTTACCTGTTCCCTCCTGCCCACTCAAGGCCAAAAGAAAAATAAAGGAAAAAAAAAAAAAAAGGAGGAGAGGGAGGAAAATCTTTAACCCTTGGAACATTCTGGGATAAGAAGTAAAGTTTCAGACTTGTCCCTCCAGCAACCAGCTGTTTCATCCTCAAGTGTGAGTGTCCTGTTGTGTTAACAATGTTTATACTGTTTTCAGAAAAATCTTATGCATTATTAATGTACCAAGTCATAGCAATGGTTACACATATATTTTTACACAAAAGTTCAGCTGAAAAATGATAAGGCATTTATGTTTATTGTATATTTAAGCTAATTCAAGTTTTTCATAATTTGCTGTCTGCTACTAGTAAGATTTCTGAAGCCAAAAACTTGCAAAGCAATGTGAACTTTACCTAGCTGTGAAGGAAAGCTATTGTAAACACAGAACTGATTGTGGAGGAAAAATAATCCATTAAAAAACAAAGAGTTTACAGAGATAAATAATAATGAGAAAATTAATGCCAAGACTCCAAAATTCTCGTTAACTGCAACCTGTAATGTAACAGAAAACAAACAAGCAAAAAATTTACTAACTACTAAAAACTTAGTATTTTTTTTTTTTTTTTTTTTTTTTTTTTTTGGCTATGTCAGGGAAAGAAAGGTGCAATTATGACCCCCATACATCTGGACAGGTACACATTTAACTAAGCCCTTAGTTAACTGTTAAGATATAACTTTCTATTTAATTTTATGAAGACTTCTTTATAGGTGTTTGGATATTTTGAAATGGAAAATAATAATTTTCATCAATACTTCCCATAAAATTTATTGTAACGACTAATAAAATTAGAAGGTTTTTTTTCCCAATTCTAAGTGAGATTTTTGACTAATTTTTTTCAATTGCCCTCTATGGAAGATGGTGACATTTTACTGAAATATATCATGTGCAAACCAATGATTTTAAAATGAGACTATCATTGAAGTCTCATAAAGTCTGTTTAGCTTATGGAGATGAGAGAATTACACTTTGGATGGTGGATGTTAAGGGATTCTTGTGATCTGTTAGGAGGCTTGAGGACAACATTATGGCGAACCTGAGTGCATCTGGAGAAGAACAGAGAGATAAGACGCTAAATCCAATTTTTGGTGAATACATTGAATTTGGCCAAAGTTTTAAGAAACATAATTATCTCAAATATATATATATTTATTAAATATATATATATTTTATATATATATTTATTAAATATATATATATATATTTTAATCTCTGTGTATGTGAAACGATCTGGTGTTTTTCTATAGTGTTGCCTTAAATTCCCAACTTGGTTTTAATTTGAAACTTCTGGCTGTGATTTTTCATGTCTATCAACAAGTATATTTTAAAAAACTTTTAAGATAGAAAAGACATTATGGAGCAGGCGGTATTTCTTTAAAAGGCTTTTTGCTTTTATTTTAAAGTAATCTCATACTTCAAATCATTTATGTTCATAAAACAAGCAATCCAATTCTTCAGGTTATATTTTTTTCTTGCACAGCTGTCTAACGAAAACAAAAAGTGTTTTCACTTCAAACTAACACTTTCACTTTCAAACTACCCTCTTAAAAAAAGAGTAAAATCTTTTCACAATCACCACCTGAGGAAAGAGTAAAAGATAGGGCTTTTTGTTAGGAGATACAGGGACTCAAACAGTATGTAGTTTTGCATTTTGTCAAAGAGTAGGTTGGTCAAAAATTGACCTGACACCTGAGACTATCAAATCATTTTCATCTTATGAAAGGAAATACACTTTTCCTTGATATTTAAGGATAAATATTAAATAGCATTATTAAAGAATATCTTTCTATAACTGAAATGTGATGGGAAGCTGACACTGACTTGATCATGAGACTTAAGAGCTTTATATCATGAAATATGATGTAAAGTGTTAGTTGAAGTGAGTTTGTGGTAGATAATACAGTCGCAGCAGAATGTCTGACAAGTGCCCCCAATCTCTGGGGATCAGAGTTCCGTGTCCTGTTCTGTCTTGGATTATTGTGAGTGAACTGTGGGCAAGATCCGGAAAAGCAGGCAGGCAGGTTGAATCTCTTAATCACTCACCATAACTATAGAACAGCAGCTCCACTGTTGCCTCACAGAATTGCCCACATGCTGATGCTGCCAGAGCAGTTACAAATTTATTTAAGAATCCCACCTCTGAAATAGTTTCCCCACTTTTCCTCCCCTCTCTTTCCTTCTCCTCCCCTTATTAATTTAACTACGCTGCTTGCAGGGCTTGAGTTTGTAAGCCGGAACCTGGCGAAAATATAGGATGCTATCTAGTGGGAACAATTGGTTAGCATGGAAAAGACCTATTTGACAATGGTAATTGTATACTAACATATATCCTAACACATATCCACAAGATTTCTCTGTTCATTATGGAACATTTCCAGCAAGTTGGGAATGTCCTAGTTCACATTACCTAAAATTTGGTGTTTAAACACTTCAAGATTTGGAATATGTAACTTCATTCCTTCAGAATCTGACCTGACAGGATCTGACAAAAGAGGTGGATTTATGTGTTAGCATATGTGCTTCCTCTACCTAGAATTTTTTCTCTCTCTTTCCTAAAGATTACAGGGAATTTGGCTATTAGTCTCTGGCTTTGTCCCATCCCCATTTATAACTTTGCAGGAAGTTGAGATTTTGAATATTTAATGTGTGATTTGCTTGGATGATTTGCTTGTGAGAACCCTGTAAGTAGCTGGGATAAATATAGTTTGTTAAATTATGGAATATATTTTAATACTCCAACACAACAAGCAAATTCTCCATTTAAGATGTAAATTTTAAATGCTTGTTTGTATCTACAAGTACCTTTTCTTGAACAATAAGTATGTGAAACCTAAGAAACTTGTGTATGTTATGTAACTCATAGGTGACCATGCTATTTTAAACCATTTTAATAGAATGTATCAAAACACATCGGTTTTGTAATTGTATAATTTCTGCTTGAAAAGCTTCTCTCTGCTACCCCACGTCCCAAAATTCAGCTCCTGTGCCAAGAGCTGTGAGATACTATGATAAAAATGTATTAACTGCCGAACTTTTACTGAATTTTCATACTTACCTGGATTCTTTCATTCTCTTATTGCATGATCTTGCTGCTTGTATGACTAGCAAGCAACATGTATATTTATCAAATCTCTAAATAGAGAGTAGAGAAAGGCTTTCTGGACGGAAATATATTTTTATTAGTTTAAAAAATATCATTCTTTTAGCATGTTTCTTTTAAATAATTTGAGACTCTCATAAATATTCCTAATGATTAGACTGTTCACAGCCAAATCCAACATGCCTAATAATGAACCATTTTTAATCAGGCTTCATCAGAACTGGACTGAATTTTAAAAATTTTGCATGCAACTCAGAGAAAGCTGTTTCTCATTTCAAGTAATCCTCTTTGTTTTGTTTGTGTTTTTGCCTTCACAGGATATAAATAACCTAGCATTGTTTGGAATGGCATAGAATAAAAATGTTTCCCTAATCATGTTGGATTATGGATAAGATTGCTTTATTACTGTGTTTTATAATGCAAGAAAGATATTTTTGCAAAAAACTAACCAAATTGCACTTGTATTTTTTTCTTTGAACAACATCACAGCAGGGGTGATGCTTGATATCAGGTATCGGGTTAATTTCATTATCTGCAATTTTAACTTTGGAAGCATAGTTGCTAGTTAGACTGTTGAAAATCATTTGGACAACCTTTCAGCACTGCCAATGTTTGTGAATTTGCCTCCTTTTCTAGGAATAAATAGTTTTTATATAAATTTACACCAATGCCTGATATGTATTTGTAGTGCTGCATGTAACTTCATATGGATGGCCTACAAAAACCTGGGATCATTAGATCATGTTGACAGATACTTTACCTCTGACTTGGCTCCAGTGCCTAAGAGATTAAGACTACTCTGCAAGTGTAATCGCTCCAAATTTCTCATTAAAAGTCATATTTTTGAAATGAAAGGAGATAAAATGAATTGCTATCATTGGTGATCACTTTGTGTGATAGGTGATAGCCATAGTTACCAGCAATCTGTTTTGTTTTCATTTCAGTGAACGTGTTGTACTTCTCACTTGGATGGGACGCCAGGTGGTTATGCCAGGTAGTTCCATGTTTCTCTACCCAGTTTTGTCCACAGTTGTATGAATTATTATGAATCTGCTTAAAGTGAAAACATATCCCCACAAACAGATCTAAGCCAGTTATCATTATTACTAGTGGAAGCAGCAGAAACCTGGTCACCAGGGCAGCAGTTTTCTGCCTGTCCTTTTCAAAGTATTCTTGTTGCTCTCCAGGCAACTCTGAGATTTGAAGACAAGAGGCAGAAGTTGTGACCTAGGACCTGAATGTGTCCTAGAAGTGAGGTATAAGAGGAAGCAATAAAACAGTCATTCAAGTCATTCTCTTCTAAACACAAGACTTCCCACACTGTGCAGAAATGTGCTTTCTCTGAAAAGAGTTACTTACCTCTTGCTGCTTTTTCAACTCTTTGTAATTATCCAAGTTCAGAGCAGTTATACTGGGAGAATGGAGGGACATACAGGCCAAGGGATACACAATGTACTTGAATAAGCCTCATTCCTGAAGGAAAGTAATTGACATATATATTCAATATGTATTGGTACATGTATTTAATATGTATATTTAATATGGAAAAATGGAAAAGAGTGAGCGGGCAAGCTAAAGTCATTAACAGGCTATATATAGGATTCTCTTTTGTAATTGTCATTAGAAAACTTTCAAAAATGTTAGTTTTTATAATTTTTTATTTCTTTTTCATCTTTGTTCGTATCTATTATGTGAGCTATGTAATGCCTATGTTATAATGATTCCTGTGTTTATGGTAAATTCAATCCCAAATACTAGAACTGTTACTTAGTGTCTTTATTTTCTTGATATTCTGTTGCCTGAAAGTTATCAGAGAATAAATGATTTTCTAAGATGTATGGAAGTAATCTAATGGAATTGGATAAAGAGGCTTATGGATATATTTCAGAATCATGCCTGTGTTAGCAATATGTTTAGGAACTTTTTATCGTTAGTATAGCAACTTTAAATATTTCTAGGAGTTATTGATTTTTCTTTTGTGTTTTTTTTTTTTTTTAAATGCTTTTGAAACACTGTCAGTTCTTCCAGAAAGCAGAAGAATAAACATAATTTAGGGATTTGCAACTTGGCCAGTGAACAGTGGATTGCCAAATGCCTCAGGAGTGCTAGAGGCATTTTCCATGACACACTAATTTTGAGAGAAAATGTGAAACTGGATGATGCTGATCTGTTATTGGTGTTGCTCTGGAGGGTGCACATAGAAGGAGGAATGGTAGTGCTGTGCTAGTTGCTTTGAATGCCTGTTGCTGATTTCCAGAGTTTATTTTTTCCCTTGATGTGCCTTGGTAAGCCTGTTGATGTTGTCTTAGCTCTATACATCTCAGATGCTATAAAAATGGGAAGACCAGTAATCTACCTGAGAAATCTGTAGATGAATTTTTGCCATTGTGGAAGATCTTACTGAAATTGTAGTAGAAGATCAGGATTTGTCCTTCCGAGAAGAGATTAAGGAACCACAACCCATCCGACTTTATACTGGAAACTTTTGTATCCCTTTAGTGTGAAAGCTGCTCTGACTCCATTTCTGCCATTGATAATATTCCCTCCATTCTGGTGGGTACAGACATGAGCAACAGCATCAGTTCAAATTGTTGCTGACTCTGCATGAGATATGTACTCTGTCATTAAAAAAAAAGGCGTAACATCACTATTTTTAAACCATATTTTTAAACCATATTTTGGAATATGTAGAAGGCTTTTAAAGAAGTTATGGATTTATTTCCTTTTTGTGGCCTGTGGTTTAAAGCAAAACAAAAACAGTTACCACTTCTTCATATGGTAACCTGTACACAGAAAATGTGGAGTCAAGTGATGAGTGGTTAAGTGTATTTAGGCTTAGCTTATTTATGAATTCAGAGTGATGTATAGAAGACCTAGAAGAAAGTGGAGTCTTTCTGACAATGCAATGGCTGAAGTACCATATTTCCTATCAGATTTTTTTCTGTTCAATCAAATGTCTGCATTTTGCCACTGGTCCACCTGAGTTGACACAGTGGTGCTGGGAGGAATGCGAAAGTCGTCTTCAGTGTTTAAATGGACCTCCAAGGCTTTCTAAACGAGATAATCTGTGTTTTGCTGATAGTGGGGTAAAGATTTCAGAGGTAGTAATGAATGTGCACTTTTAAGAGTCATCTAGTTGATTTCACTGCAAGGTTCTTGATTTTCTGGAATCTTGGATATTACACAGCATCTTAATTCCATAACTTTGTTAATTTGAAAGTGAAAATACTGATGCATCGTTATACTAGTGTCTACATTTTTTCTTTTAAATGAATTTAGTTTTCATTTTTTTTGTGCAATAAGTACCTCTAGCAGGTGAGTTTTTATCCGCTCCTAAGGAAGAAATTAATGTTCCTTTTATACAGGAGCGTGAACTTAGATTATTTGAATAAATATGTCTGTGGACTTGATACATTGAGAATGTGCAGGTCCTTTGGTTAATATAAAGAAATGTAGTGTTCTGCAATTTCCCTGCATCTGCAAAACACACATGAAATATTTGATTAAAGAGTGTGGAATGCCTCTTCTGTTATGTCACTATACATAAGTGGTAAATGTTTACTAGTATTTATTAGGCTATTATTTTGAGTATCTGAAAATTTACTTTCTTTTCTCCTTTTTTTAAAGCAATTTCAGGTACAATGTGTTTGTGTGTGAGAGAAAACTGTAATAAATTCATCAATACATAAGAAGTTTCACTTCACTATAGTACTATCAGGTTTTCCTGAGATCTTATTGAAAGAAAATGTGAATTAATTCCTGTTTTTTCTCTCCACTGTAGAAAGCACAGTGTATTTCCAGCATAAAAGCTTTTTTTGGTCTTTTGTAATTAAAAAAAAAATCTTTGGATTTATTAACTCCTGAAGAGAGATACTTTTCATGTATAACAGTTCTTGTTTGTGCAGATTGTTTTGTTATAGCATTTTTTTCCAGCAGCAGATAAATCAACTTGTCTATATTCTACAAATATTTTTCAGTAAAAAATAAGAGCTGGCCTTTTAGTGATGATCTTCAAGATTCTTTCTTTGACCTTGATCTCCCACGACAGCCAGTTGCCAGTTTCAGGCGGAACCAGCCAGTTTCCACCTTGCCAGCTGGAATTATCTTCTATGGAGGCCCTTTCTGATCAGGTGGGAAATGAGCACTAGGCTGCTCAGGCAAGTGACGTAGCTGGGTGACTAAATCCAGGGTGGGCCCACAGCTGGAGATCCTGAAAAGCATCTGCACTACCACAGATAAATATAGCTGGTTATATGCGACAAATTTGGCATGCTGCTCTTTTTTGTTGTATTTTGGTCTTTTTTGTTGCATGTTAGCTTCCTTGCAAAGCTAATTTCTGACAGCCTTTTCATTTGGTTGCCTTTCTGCTTTGCATTTTTTGCAGAGGATCCTTGTTCCTTTCTTGTAGCTGAAATTAATAAGTAGGTTTTTTTTTTTTTTCCCCTTGAGATTTAGTCCTAATTGTTTTGCATTTGGAAAAATGAGACAGGCACCAAATTCTTATTGCAAATCATACTTAGTGGATGCTTATGAGAGGAAAGAAAAAAATAACAAGGAACTAAAAATATTTGTAGCTGTATACCAGCTTGCATTATTCTATATATAATTTTTTATATTTTTCACTTGACCTGTTGGATCAGACTATCAAATATTAATAAAACTAATAGTAGTATGTTTGTGCAAATATATTTATGTGTGTATTGTGTATAAATGTTTTCTATGTATATATGCATACACACACTTAACTTTGTAAATGAATATATTGTTTTAGATGAATATTCAAGGATCCAGGTTCAGAATTGAAAAGCAGAAATGGCATTACTAGGTAGATTGGTAATAATTAGCTTAATTTATAGAAATATTAATATAGAAGAATACTTCTTTAAAAAAAGTAAAATTATTGCCTTTACAATTTTCATTCTGCTGTCCCACAAATCTAAATATTACACACATTAAAGCTGGAGAGAGCTGTTCCTAGCCATTGTGCCTCGAAATTCCTATAGATAGTATTGTAATTTACTATTACAAGACTATTCAGTCTTGTTCTAAAAAAATCTTTTCCAACTATTCCAGCTAAAATAGCCATCTAGTGAAATCTTATATTCACTAGAAAATGGATATTAAAAATGAAAAAAATTATGTTAAATTATCCAAAGAATGGTTGATTAAAAAAAAAAATGATATGCATTGAGTAAAATATATATTTTTCATTGTGAGTGAGAAATTACCTTTGTGTTGAAGTTGTGTTTTGCATAAAATGCTACAATTTCTTGGGAGAATAATCTAAGCATTTTAGTAGTCTTAAGCAAAGCACATTTTAAGAAAAGAAAATGATAAGAGTCTATACGTTTGCACTGTGCATGAGAGCAGATTTTAAACATTCAAAGATTAGAAATGTAAGCACAGAGTTATGGGGAGATGAAATCTTTATTAACTGAATTGAATATTCAGTTCAATGCAACAAAATTCTTGCTTTGCATGCAAAATTAAATGTCTCTGGAACATACATTTAAGTCTGTTTTAATTGTACTTTGACAGAAATATAGAATACCTTGTCTGTAATCTGAAAATGTTTTCTGTCCAATATACTGTGTATCTTTCAAAATTGTGCATGCTGAATTCAGTTATTCCTGTAGCTCTTCATTAGGAGATCAGAGCTTGGATCTCCTGTGGTTGCAACCAACATTTAGCAGCTCTGCCTTTTTCAGCATGATGGTGCCTCAGGTCCTACAGGGAGAATGACTGCACTGTTTGCAGTGGGGTTTTGCTTGGTTTTGCTTTCTAATTGCCCTGGCACTTTCTGCAGCTTTCTTTGTAAGCAAGACAGTAAAGGTTGGCCAGTAAATAACCATCTCACTTAATGCACTGTTTACCTCATAGGACAGCAGGAAAGAGATTTGCTTGTTTTCATTAAAATACCAGCACTTATAAATGCTGAAGTGCTTGCTCTGTAATCTATTAACTTCTTGGGGAGAATCCTATGCTTCAATTTAAAACACATGTCTGGTTCTATGTTTTATCTGTGAAATTTTGTACATTAATTATATGGCATCTCTGATGGAAATAAAGGAGTTATCTAAAGATTGGCCATGATAGATTCTTCATGTGTGCAAATATCTCATACAATGGCTTTTTTTTGGTGTGTGTATGCATGTACCTTTGATAGCTGTGCAATAGACCTGTGATATTAAATCAATGAAAAGACTTTCCAAAATCAAGCCTTCACAGGATAAAATTGTATTATTTTAAAGCATTGGCACAGTATTACATGTTACTCATTTCTGAGATTTTTTGAAAGACCTAAAACTTTACCATACAACAGCTTTCCTTCTCTTTGTCCCATGGTGTCTAGCCAGAAAGTAAAAAAGACTGGGATAATTTTTAATAACTATTAATTTGTAGGAAAGCTGCTTACAATTAAATATATATATATATAAACATACAAGTCTCTCCAAAGGGATGCTGCTCAGTCCTATGTTTGTGTCTCATAATGGATAGGCAGTCCCCTTAGCTACTTGCAAACTGCTGAGATTCCTCACAAATCAGGAGTCTGTTCATATATAATGCCATATGTCAAGGAAATAAGTATTTTGACATCCGTTGCCTGATGCTTTAATATATTATTATCCAAACCTCTTTATAAGCAGAGGTACTTGACACAGGATGTGTTCATCTGCAGCACAGGAATCCTAAACACTTTTAGGGACCCTATAGCAAAAGATGATGCTTCTGCTCACTGGTATCTCACATTGCCTTGCTACGTGACTGTGTATCTGGGTCTTCCCTGAGCATGTCTCATCCGGGCAAGTGGTTGCTTCTGTTCCCCACTGCAGGTCCATCTCATATTTATGCTACTCTCTCATTTTCTCTACAGGTCTTTGCATCATGCATCATGATTGCATTGAAATACTACTCCTATGGAAAGGTAAGCTTTATTTTATCACTTGAATTTGGCACAGGTTCCTTAACATGGCAGATGTGGAATAATATGACAACAAATTTCCATGAGACTGCATTAGAGCTCTGCCCCAGTGAGTGTGCATGGCAGAAAAGCACAGGGTGCTTTCTCAGATGGAGATCTGTTTTCTCAGATCTCTGCTAAATGTCCTGCCATTGTATCCGGTTGCTTGTGCTATGATACAGTGATCACTCAGCTGTGGGTCTGAGTGAAAGAAGTGACTCAAAATAGAAGCCAAATACCGTTGTAGTGGTCCTGACCTAGTTGTGAAATCCCAGGAAAAAGTTCAGGTGACGTTTTAAATGCATATTAAATAATGCATTGCAATTGAACTTAACAAGGAGATGTCATGTTGATCTTATCTCTCTTCTATCTCAGGACTCTGCTAACATAGCCCATAGTGCTCTTTTGCCTTTTGTCTATAGAAGTTTACAATATTGCCTGTGCTGTAAAAATTCTTTTTCACAGGACTATAAAAATGCAAGCATGGCAGCTGTAAAATATTCTACCTTGTTTGTGTGATTTACTTTCTCATATGTCTTTCCTGCAAAAAAAAAGCATGAAACCAGTTTAATGACAAAAAAGAATTGAGCGTTTGTACTAAAGAAAAACAATTTTCTTCTGTAAATAATAATCTATAGAGTTTGTGCATCAACAGAATAGACAGAGATGAGAGAAATCTCTCTGGGAAAAGCAGTATTTAAGACTGAACAATGACTCTTTTAATTGTGATTTTAATTTTTGTGTATTTCTACTGTTCAAAATAGTAAGTTAAATTTGTTGTTATGCTAGTGCACTCCAGAGTTTAAAAAGTGGAGCAGAGAATAGGCAGATGTTGACTTTTGTACAGCTGAGGGGCCCCGACATTAGAAATGAACGATTTGCTGCACGTTGTCAGCCCTGTGACTCAAGCAAGACAGGAATTTCTCAATAAGAGCATGGGTCTATTCTAACAGCCCAAGAGCTGGTCTATAAATATCAGCTACTGTCTGGCAGCAATGGAGGGTCTATGCTAAAGGCAGCTCTTCTGCAGGGGAGAGCACATGCACACTCTCATACAGTGTTACAAATGAGGTGAGTTTTGCACAGAGGCTTAGGATACCCAGCTGCCCTCTTGCCATCACAGCCTTAAAATGCAATCTCTTGCTGTTCCAGGATATTACACAAACAGTGTTTCACTGTATACCCAAAGAAAAGGTACTAGAGAGGTTTAACAATTTTCTTCTCCTTACCCATCATAAGGCTCCTACTGTCTTGATGGTAAAGTGTGCAACTTGGCATAGCCTATTAGCAATCTCTTTGTCTGTGCTGAGTGGCAGTGTTTGACTTCAGAAAGAAATGAGAAAGTGGAATGATATGAAGAGCTGGTCAATATTTTATTTCACTCTATTGCCCATCTTTAGCCCTGATTCCAGGAGGAATATCAGACCATAGTGTCCTGTAGGGTCTAGGTTGCAGGCTACCTTTTCTAAACCAACGCTGTTGTTCTGTGGGGTACCAGAGTGTGAAGCAGTAAGAATTCCATATGAAAGCACTGTGCAATGTGTGTTACTTCTGGAAGCTGCAAATGCTTGAAAGGAAGGATGGTGAAAAAATGTTTTTATTCCTATATCATGGGGAGATGAAGCACAGAAGTATTAAAGGCTGAGTTCTAGAGCACGTCCCCATAAGATTCCAGAGGAAGAAAGTCAAGATCTTGTGTCCCTCTTCGCCCAGCTTTACATAGAAGCATCAGCAGAGTTACATGCAAGTGTTTTAATCAGAAAGTCTAAAATGAGAGTCTCAGTGAATTAGAAATGGAGCTCATGCAGTCTTTGAGCACTAGATCATCTCGGAGTTAATTTAACTACCTGAATTCGTAGCTTTATCCCTTTTTGCTCCTATTCTCATCCCATTTCTTCCTCTGTGCTACTTTCACTGATTATGCCATATCTAAAATGTGTTCCATCGCATATTTGCAGCAAAGGCTGCGTATTCTGTGAACTTTCAATTTGAATCCTGGGCATGATAGACGAACTTATGATGGATCAAATCCACGTAAGTAAGACATCTTTGTTTGTGGCTTAAAATAGCAGTCGGTAGCAGTTTTAAATATTAATTAGAAAAAAGAATACCATGTTATCCTTATGTAATAGTAGTTGTAGTGCACGTCCTTAGAAACCCATTCGATTTGTAGATACTGTAAATATTACTAGATAATGCTGTATTCTTTAAAAAAGTCTATGACTTCAGCATGAGACCTGTAAACAGATATGTTAAAAATGATAAATGTAATGAGCTAATAAGTAGCAGCAATATTTCCTTTTTGTTAAAGTAGAATTATTGCAAAAAAAGTGGAGTCAAATGTTGCGAATATGCATATTTATATATCTTTTAAAAATACACTGACATGACAATAAAATGTTACATCTGCATGATCTTCTGTAAGCTCCCATTTGAAAATTATCTGTTGCATTTGCAGGAAGATGAACTCTGAATGTGGCAGGGTCTGGAAAAAACTCCTTGCTTTCCAATATCAAGGCCTTAACTCTGGGTTTAGCCCCTGCCTATGTGCTCAGGGTGGACAAACAAAGTGAGTTTGGAGGCTGAGTGCCTGCTTGGGCTCTGAGAGGAAACAGAGGAAAGCATAAAAACTGCCAGGGCAGATTTTAGGCAGGAGCTGTGGCCTTTTTCGTGAAGATATGGTTTTGACAGTTGCTTTCGGGGAAAGTTTTCAATTTGCTTCCCTTCATGAAAAGATATTTTATTTTTATTTTTCTCTTATGCGCTCCAAAGCTCTGAAGTGATTATATACAGAAAATGATCTTTGATAGTTATAAGACCCCTTTGGTCACAGTTAAGATTTATTTCAACTTAATCTCTCATGCACTTGTGAAAGTAAAAGTAATACAAATAATTCTTACACAAGAGAAGCTCTTTGAAAATGCTATTGTTACAGTAGCATGGTAAAATTTAGAATACTTAAGTCATCTAATCCTACTCTGGTAAGATATTTTTAAGAAGTATGTGTCAGAAAGCACTGTACACGTTGATCTCCCTTTTTCTTAAACATGCCTACTCTTTTTATCTGTTTCATGTTAATATCCAGTGCACATGCTGTTGCTCAGCTACAAAACACTTAAAAATAAACAAACAAAAATGTGTTATACAGGGATTCGGTTCTATTACTTTTGCCAAGATTCATTTTTTGGATGAAGTATTTTCATCTACATTTCTGTTACAATTGTGTATTATAATAGTTACAATTTTCTTTGAAGCAAGTAATGTACAAAACAGTCAAACACAGAGCAGTAATTAGTCTGGGAAAGATCAAAGTGTGCTCTTCTAAATCCAGGCAATTTGATGTCAGTGAGCAAAACCAACAGTATTTCTTTTGCCTTGGTCTCTTATTATTTTTCACTCTTCTTTGCTGCAGAACAGCTGCTTTCCTGTCAATTCAATGCACTACTCTAAAAAAAATCCATTTTGTCATCAGAAATAAAATTTCAATGAGTTTAAGAATAACTGCTTTTTAGTTAACCCTTTTCTTAAAATGGTTTATAAGAAGAAGAAATTCTTGAGCAGCAGTATCTCAGACTACATAACAGAAAAATGTTATATAAAGTTAGTGCTACCTACTGGGATGTGACTTTATATGTGAATGATTTTTCAGCCAAATATTCTGGGAAGTTGCTGGATAGTATTTATAGCCATTATTACTGTGACAAGGGAGATTTCCTCCTTAATACACCCTGCTAAACTAGATGGTCTCTTGAAATCTATTTCAGCCTTTGCATTTTTGTGATTTCATGACACTAGTTAGTATTTTGACTAATATTCAAGGTCTCTAATATTTTTCTACCTTGTTTTCTCAAGCAGCTAGGCCAAGAAAGTAGTTTGATTCAGGTTCCTTTCTTTGAAAAGCTGAGGCTACTACTACACCCCTTAGAGGGAAGAAGTTGAGAGTATGTTTGCATGTTAGTATGAGGTGGATTGAGTATGGGGTAGTGAAAGAGGAAAGGTGAGCAGCATATGACAGCTGCTGTGTTTTCTTCCTTTACTGGTTCTCTCTGTCTGCGTGCCTGGTGAAGAGTATTTATATAGTCACCTACACAAAGGTGGGAGAATTAGGTGGGGTGGATTTCTCAACAGCTTTTGACAAGGATCTCTGCTGTCAGAAGCTGTGCTGAATGAGGAGCCCAGTGGCGTTGTCTGCTTCCTGTAAGCACCTTGCAGGTTACAGCAGAAGGGAAGGGCTGGCTATCTCTGCCTGAGAATTAGGTGGAAGGCTTGCCTAAACTAAAGAAAAGAGAGTTCTTGCTTTTTCTTTTCTCCTAGCAGTTGTGGAAGAACTCCAAATTTTAAATTAAAAAAAAGGGAACTCCAAATTTTAAAAATTCATTCCAAATTTTAAGTCTTGCAGCAATAAGAAACTGGAGTCAAATACACCGATCTGTAATAGTTCACACTAGTTATATATGCTGGTAGCACTTCGCGATTTCATGTTACTTAAAAATGTGGATGATTTTCTCTGGTCATGTGATTATTTAAGAGTACACACATTTTCTAAACTATTTTTCATTTATGATATAAACTCATATATATTTTTTCTATGGGCTATCTGTAGACATTCTCTTTTAACAGATTTGCATTATGGAACAGTCAAGAATGTATGCAGCCCTGATCAGACCAGAAAGATGCACTGACCTGAGCTATCTATCTTACAATCTACAATAAGTCTGTGTCCCATAATGCCAAAAAAAGTGTGCTGCAAACACTGAAGCTTGAGTGGCATTTGTTTTATATTTATGTATTTTTTATATTTGATATAGCCATTATAGCAAAATAGGATTCTTGATTAATCAAACACAAGGGTAGTGATTATTGCCTCATTTAGCACACAAAGTAGGCAAGCTTACTCTGAATTCTTGTAGCACATCTGCAAATATAGCCAACAGAAATAAATGGTG
>JAUBOD010000208.1:4561963-4607048 GCA_032353885.1 Nothura maculosa | reverse complement strand
TTAGCACACAAAGTAGGCAAGCTTACTCTGAATTCTTGTAGCACATCTGCAAATATAGCCAACAGAAATAAATGGTGGTTGTCTCTTTAGTGGTTGTCATTTTGAACACACAAGCAACCTATTTGAGTTTGTTTTAAATAGAGACAATTGTAAATACATTTAATTCAGGTAGCTGTAGTGCAATTTTCTTAACGTGCTGTGAAAGTCTTAAATGTATATTTGAAAAGAAACCCTTGTACTGCTTTCTCATTGCAGAAAGAGAACTTTGTCTTACTACCGTTGTTCTCTTCTATGAAGCGACACCATCTAAGATGTACATAAAACTAAAGTACTGGCCATGCTTTATTACAATGATGTGATGTTAGGTGGTTGATCTACCGATTATAGCAATAGTGAAGAACAAAACTTTTATTAGACAATGATAAATACCACACCATGGAGAAGTAAAGTTGATGCTTCCCATTTAAAATGGGGGCCCTGTGTGTGAAGCCAAGCTCACTGTTAAACATGCAGTTGTTCTGTTTTTTTTCAATAGAGAAATAAATCTTGCTCTCCTTCCTTCTTTTTGTGATACCAACTTGTATTTCAGAAAATGGTCCTGTTCTGTAATTAGATCCATACATACACCTATAGCATAAAAAAGCATTGAAATGAAAATTTGTTTTAGTTAAAGACTTTGTGTTAGTGAAAGGAATGATTTCCCTTGAGAATATATGGTCAGGAATGTAAGTATGTTTATACACAGTTTATATGTTTATGTATATGTTTATATGTAAGACATGATGTGTACAAATCTGCAGTCCTTGTTATATGTTTTGGTACCAGGAAGTCGTGAGAGCACTTGGGTAAAACAGGAGGAATAATGAGTATATTAAGCCCTAACATTATTTAAGAGAAAGAAAATGTGATTTTTGAGAAGATAATTTTATTTATTTTACTCTATGATATTATCTTTATTCTAAGATAACTTGGCATGTTCTTTAAAAACTTGAACACTATAGTCTACCAATCGTTTCTCTTGAAGGAGGTTCCAAATATCTAACTTCTTTTTGCAGTACAGGCAGCAAAGTGAAGGTGTTACTTTCAAATGCAGAGAATTTGAGATGTGAAAGGAAAAGGCTTTCTGTGAAATTATTGCATTTTGGGCCTTGGTTTCTGTGTACATTCATAACCGCAGCAGAGATTGTCATGCAAACCAGTGGAAGTTTCTTTCCCAGCTCAAACTTTAAAGTTCCTCAGAGATCTGCTGAACTTCAGATCGTGTGCACACTGAATAAAAGAAGAGGAAAATAATGAAAAGCAGATGATTCTCTGCAAACTAAAAACAGCTTTTGCTAGAAGCAAATTAGCTGAAGAAGCAATTTTAATGGTGGAATTGTTTTTCTCCCTGTGTTAGTAGAATCTTTTAGGATATCCTTTTGAAATTGTGCAGCTCTGTTTGCAATGAAAACATAGTGAAAGAAGATGTCTCCTGAAATGCAAATCTCAGTTCAAAGTGTAATGACTTTTTTTTTTTTTTTTATCAAATCCGTAATGGAGATAAAGAGGCTTTCAAAGCTTTCTGAGGTCTTCATATTAGATCTTTGCTTAGACAAAATATTGTACGCTGGACTTGATGCATGCAGTTAGAGTTAATAACAATTGGAATACAATTAGATATCAGTGAGCTCATTTATTTTACCAAACTATCTTTGCTACTCCATAAAGCTTCATGAAAAGCATTATGGAAACCTTCACGTGTACCTAATGCAAAAACTTTATAGAAAGATGTTTATATAGAGTTCATTTGTGTCTTATGATTGTTTCTGTGTTCTTGCAAAATCTAAAGATAAAATTCTTTTTCAGTAGAGCTGTCCTATTTTTTATAATGAATAGTCCTAGATCCCAGACCCTGATGACTTAATGATATATTATCTCTGTACATTAAAAGTTTTGTTTGCTTTGCCTTTTTGAATACTATCAGGATGAATTTGTAGGATCTGAATTATGCAGGAGTAGCTTACAGAAACTGTAAATAATGCAAATCATTTATATGATTAAATCAATATATTGTCATTGTGTATATATGGTAATGGTTAAGAAAGAATCTGTAGCAGCTTGGAGGGAAGGAATCCTCTGATGGTAAATGTACATGCCAGGCCCCATGGTATAAAGGGAGGAAAAAAAATGTAACCCATAAAGCTTATCCCTCTGTCAATTATATTTGTCATTACAGTGGATTTTCTTTTCATTGTGTTTGCACAGAAGTGACGATTACCTAGTTCATGTTTCTGACCAATGATTTTGCTCCCATCCATATTGAAACTAAAGGTTTAAGCAGAGGATTCAGCCAATTAAATAAGTCAGGATAAGATTTTTTTTTTAACCTGGATGGACTACTCTCGGTGACACTACCATGAATTATTGTGTATTTTTCCCTCTTGCCTTTATAGCATGTAGTTCAATTATCATCCTAAAATCATCTGTGAGTTGTACTTAACTAATTCCCAGCAGTATAAAGGATGAGAATGGTGGCGCCTGCCTTTTTCCTCTGCCTTTTTCTCTGGCTATAGCTGTGGGCTTTTGTTTCAGGCTGGTTAGAGAGTGCAGGAAAGCACTTTCCTGTCTCACATGCACCATGTGAAAGTTTTCAGGCCTGACAGAGAGAAAGGTCTCCATTTTATTACTTAGAAGTAATGTTTTGTGGAGGTGACTTCCCTGGTCTCCTACATTTGCCACCATGGGCAAACAGCAATGAAAATCCACTGCAAAAATTACAAGAAGAAACTCTGGCAATTCTTTTCTGGAGGTGTTTGGCAACTTTAATTTGAAAGGCATTGCATTCAAACTTTTTTATTTTTTTGTATGAGCCCTATTTTATAATGCCCTATTTTCACCTCAAAAATATTAGAGTGAATACTTTAGTCAAATGAGGAAAAAAAGATGTTGCATAGTGAGATCAAGTGTATTTTTATTTTAAATTAAGATGACTTCATATACTCTAAGAATTAATGAAAAGATATTATTATATATCCAACATTGTACTTAATACTGAAAATCTTCCTTTTCTTGATTGAAATGTTCCTTCACACAGTTAGGTGAAAAAAAGTAACGAAAAGTATTTATGAGTATCCTAAATACCAAGATTTCTGCTTTACAAAAAAAAAAAAAAAGAAAAAAGAGAGCCTTTAACATTGCCTGCGGTTGGTGTGAATAGTTGAAGAAACAGAAAACAAAAAAGTCCTTTGGAGCTCAGTTCAAGGGGGTCTGACACGCTACGAGAGAGCCACATGACATCTGCACATTTTTCTGTACGTTAATGCTAGAACGAGGATAGAATTACCAGGAAATGTTGCCCTGTGATTTCTGTATTCAAGTGGCTGCATCTGTGCCACCTGTTGATGACATGATTGGAGCATTAGTTCTTGCTCTGCCTTAGCACTATTGATAACTCTGCTTAACATCACCACAGGGGAGGCTTTGTTGGGGGCTGCAGTCACTTTCCCTGAGCAATGGTGTACATTGGCTCTTCCATTGAACTCTCTTTTGTGACATTAGCACATTTGAATGGGCCACCAGTGAAGCCATTCAGTGAGAACATGCACCAGGGCTCCTGGGTGGCCTGGGGCTGGGCTGAGAACTCTTGTTAATGGACTGCAAGTTGCAGCCTATTGAGGTCCATGAACTCAGTGACCAAAGAAAAGTGAGACAAAGATGTCCCTCCTTGGAACATGTAGGTCAGGCCCGGACAAAGGCAGACATTGACCAGTCAAACCTATTTGATTATGGAGCTGAAAAGGGAGTACCTATTACAATGCCAGTGCTCTTTCTGCCCAGTTCCATACTGCAGTTTGTGCCCTGTGTCCTTTACCTGTGTGCTCAGAAGTGGACCTGCCTCATAGTTCTGAAGAGTTGGCCAGACTGGTGTTCTCATCATGACTGTTTAAGCCTCCAACTGATATAACAATCAGAGTAAATATACTTGAAAACGTCTATATAATACTGCTATAGACGTATTATTCAATAGTGTGTGTGTATATATATGCATAGATACAGGTAGCAGTATAGGTACATTTATGAAAAATACATGGCAATCTTGAATTAAGTGCAGAATTAAAATGTCATTGTACTGTTATGCCTATTTTTTGATAAAGGTAACTATCTTTTTCAAGCATTGAAGAAATAATGGTGAATATAAAATGGAAAGGGCAGATAATCTCTAGTGCCACTCTCCGAAATAACAAACATCGAGTAGTGAAAAATTCCGTTTGGTTGAAAGAGGATTCTGATAGATTTTGCAACCACAGGTAAAATGCAGTCTCTCTTGTTTGATTTTGCTTTAAGTTTGTACCTGCTAGAACTATCAATTCTTGCTGGCAATCATTAAAACTGCTCTGTTAAATCAGAGGCAGCCACCAGGTAGCAAGAACTTTTGTTCTCCAAGTTAAAGAAAAAAGGAGGTGGGGTTGGGGGAAGAAACTGCTGGCTTGACATGAGCCCTTTGGATCAGTGGCATGAAAGCCCTTGGTTGACTTTGAATAGGATGCTATGCAAGCCTATTCCCCTCCTTGCATCTTTGTGTGCTTTCCCTGGAGTTCTTGAGCTAAGAGGTTAGATTTTTCCATGAAGATTAACAGGAGAGCTGTGAGAGAGGTTTTAACACCAAATACCTGTTGTGAGGTCAGTTATCAAATTTGCTCCTCTGATGAACTGATGGAGTTCTGCCTTTGGATCTTTGTTTCAACCTTGTGAAAATATTCTCAAAAATGTATGGTATGAAAAGTCCTTGCAGTTAGGAGAAATCAAGTCTATCAGACTTCACCTTATATACCCTACACTACTTTCTTGACTTGCTTCAGAATGATTCCTGAGGAGTCGGTTATCGTATGCTTGCTCTGCAATCAGTCTCCCACAGCTCTAACTCTGCTTCCTCTAGTTCCTTTTTCCCTTCTTTAACCTGCATGCTGCATTTTTTTCTGTTGCTGAAATCTCACAAGTTTTGAGCTTGTTGTAAATAACAAATTTCTATTGAGACTGAAATGAAGAAACAGAATAGAAATTAATGATTTTTTAAAAATATTATGGTAGTGTACAGCAAATATTCTATATCAGTTTTTGTTGGCTTGTATTTTTTACCAAAATTAAAACGAAGTGGATCCAGTCTATATTCATCCTATTTCTTGGAATAGAGAATAGACCATGAAGCATGTGGATGTAGAAGTGGGGAGACTAAACGAAGCAGTGTCAATTACTTAAATGTTTGCATTTAAATTCCCCACTTTTATTAAACTGAATGCAGAGGCCTTGGGACTGTAAGGTACCCACTTGGAGAAAGTATGTGAAATGAATTGCACAAAGAAAGGATATGAAGAAAAGAGCAAAATAAGGTCCTGGGGAATGGACAGTTGGGTTAAAACGAGGATGAGCAGAAAAGGGATCCGAGTAAAGCAATGGGGGAGACAGTGCACCAGAAAGAAGGGAATGCTTGAGATGAGTTTGCATAGTCTAAGAAGATTTGAAGGGTTTGAAAGACTTATTTACCTAATATTTTTGACCTTATGTTTTGAGTATGTTTTTGACAACCATGCAACCTAGCAGAGGCAATCAGATCTCTTTTGCTATTTACTTTAAAATAAGCTCTATATAAGCATACAATAAACTCAAATTTATTTTTGATGCAGCCTTATAGTTATATTGGAAACTTCAGATGTACAGAATCAGATTTCAGCTGGAGCAATAGCTCAGTATGGCTATTGAAGTCTCAGAGAGATCAGCACTAACCAGCTCAGGTTTATCTAGGCTTGGGCAAAACCAGGTTGCTCAATTTTGCCTTCTCAGAGCAGTCAGTGCGGGCTCTGGGGGGCAGCACGCTACCACCTCCTGTGTCCAAATACAGTAACCCCTTCAGCTTTGCACATTCCCTCGCAAGAGTAATTTCTTCAACTGCTAAGTCCTGGATAACTTGCTTTTGATTTCACCCTTTTCCTTCAATAAATACCTGGCATTTATTTTTATACACTGATATATGACTGTGTTACTTAAAAAGATGTGACTCTGCAACCATTACCCGTTTTGTGCATGTTCAACAATATCAGCCTAATTTTTCTTTTATGCTTGTTCAAATACTCTTGCCTCCTGTGGTTACTCTCTAGTATAAAATTTGATAAAATTACCTTGATCAAAAATGGTTCTGGTCATTTTTCCCTGCTTCCTTCCAGATTGTTTCCATTACTGTAAAGGGTCCAGCATGTGGAAAAGCAGTCCTTTAAAAAATATTTTTTTTTTTTTGCTTTATGGTTTTTTTCTGTTTGTTTTGTTTTCTTTGTTTCCTTGCCAAGTGGTTTCTGTTCTGAATGTTATGGGAATTTTTGTGCACCCATTACTGGAATCTGAGAGGCAGCTTATCTGCTTGTCATCTCAAAGTGATACTCGTCCATAAAATCTATTTGAATTGAATGGATTTATGGAGTTCCTAGCATATTTGATTCAATGATGTTATCAATAATCAACTTTTGGACAATGAATAAGAGATAATCCAGGCGCTAAATCATAATTTTATTATATTGTCACATGCTCTGAAAAGGTATTACATAGCTGAAAATGGCAATTGGAGAGTAAAGAACAGAATTTATTTCTAGTGTTCAGTAAGTTCTAAGGTAAAAGTCCTGCTCTAAAATAGTCAACAGAATGACTAGCTCTGACCCTCTTGCTAGCTAGGAAGTGTTTGTTCATTTCCGGATTGTTAATTTTGATTTTCAAAACAGAGAATTAGCCTGTGTGTGTTTTCCTTAAATTGATCCATAGTTCATATATGTAGTTGTATAGTTTAAAAATTCCCATGCAATTGGTTTTACCTCAATACAAATTTCTAGGTGATGGATACTGTTAATAAATGCAGAAAGGAGGAAGCATCCTAATCTTTTTATAATTGATACCCAAGCCTGCTGCCAAGGTTGTATGAATCTTCATCTCCTTGTTGTTCCATTCAGAAGCAGGTTGATCTTCCTCCTTGCTATTCGATTCAGAAGCAGGTTGATCTTTTAGCTCATAATAAAATACAAGCAAGTTGAAAATGTGCTTTTTAGAGTAGAAATTTTTATCTTGCTTAAATTTGTGTTTTTTCTTTTTTCCTTTTTTTTTGGTGAGTGTGTGTGCACACATGCTATAAAGTATTTTAAGTTCTGATTGGGCATAAAAAATATTGACAGTTAAATCGAGTTCTGGGAGATCTGTGTTTCAGATCCAGTAACAGGGTTAATTTGTAATATGTGACCCAGAAAAAAAGAGATTGAGTCTTCCTATCTAATAGCTAAGATGATTCTTAGCCACTTAATAAAATTATTTTTCTGTATAACACTCAACCCTGTCAGTACATGTCCCACATATTCAAATCCTGATAAATATCCTTGAGGATTTTCAAATCCATATTTTTCAATAGAGACGTCTTTTCTTTAAGCAACCACAATATCTCTGTCCTTGGCTTCTTGGGTACATAACTATGTCCCTATAATCTGTACAAAGATTATACAAAGACCTGCATTTAAATATAACAAGCAAGTGGGACTGACAAATTTACATATACAGAACATGATGTTTATCAGTTGTTCTGCACAGATCTTGTTGGATATAAAACTCTTGATCCAAGACTAATTTTTACATATCTGATATATGGTTATAAATGAAGACTTTGTCTTTCAAGATGTGATGAGAGAGGAAACTAGTATTGAGAGAAGACATGGGAAAGAACGTATTTGATATTTGCTAGATGACAGAAGAAGGATGAATAAGGTAGAAAAGCTACACTATTGGTGTGAGGAGAAACACAGCAATAGGTCTAGAGAGGGTTAAGGAAAAGGGAGAGGTGACTGAGTACTTGGGGATCCACAGGCCAACAGAATGTAGTCGGTATTGCTGTGGGAAGTATCTTGGAAAAGATATTGGACAAGACAGCATGTTGTGGAAGTAGCTAATGACCACAATTCTGAAAACAGAGCAAGCAGATTTAAGGCAGGAGGGGAAACAAACAAACAAACAAACCCTCATTTTTAACCTAACAACTAACTAGCTTGATTCCAGTGAAAGCTTGGCTTCTACATCCGTGTTTTGAAGATGCTTTGAAGTCATTCGAAGCCCGCCCATTCTTAGCCAATTAGAAGAGTCTAGAAGAACTGGTGCTTCACAATTCAGTGAAAGGTAAGATACAACAGTTGGTTTCCACCAAGTGGGCTGGACAGATCCAGTAACAAAATGATGTGAACTCTACTTGACACCAAGATCTGAGATGTGTCTTTCCTCTGCATCAGCACAAGAAATGCCTGAATTCGGAGTTACCAGTCACAATATACAAGTTAAAATCTAGGCTTATATATGGATTTCAGATGAGCTTCCAAGAAGTAGTATGAGAAAATATTGTTTATATCCTGTGAGAGATGACTGAAGGGTGCAAACATTGTTTGGGTGGTTGCCAAACTGAGTGTAAAACTTAGCTGGACTAAAGAAGACTTGTCTTTCAGCAGGATGAGTTTAATCCCTTTAGAGGGAGATGTGAAGCTGGAGAGGGCATGGTGCTTGGTGTCCAGCAAATGACCCCCCGTGGCCTGTTGCAGGAGTGTGAGACAGGCTTGTACAAGTGTCACAGCAGGTTAGGCATTGAACCTAGTCCTTGTTGCAGCGAGTCAGCAGTGACTGAAGCATTACAAGAATTTGTAATTGTTTCAAATTGGTAATTTGTTTTAAATTTGTAATTTGAAACAGCTTCTGGAATGGCTTTGGTTCTCCTGTGAGTATAGCAGAAAAAGAGGGAGGGAGCATCTTCAGCAGAGCTGCTAAGCAAGTGCCTGCACTTTAAGGCTATAAGGCTCTCCTCTCTAATTTACTGATGTATAAGGGTGGCATAGGGAGATGTTTTGCCATGTTACTTTTCAGATCCATTCTGAATCACTTGGTGCTGCCTGCTGAGTCACTGGTATGAATTTCTTTATTTTCTTTATAACCGTAACCCTGAATTTTTACATCTAACTCTTTATTTGATTTAACTCGTTGAACCATTATTGAGTTTGTACTATGTAAACATCTATCTGTGGGACTCAAATCTGACAGAAGAGAAATCAATTAGGGTGGGAACAAAAACCATACTTGAAGTCTTGAAGGACACTCAACTATATTTAATATCCATTGTGGGCAAGGAAGCTTCTATAAGGTGACTGCTCCCTGACACTGGAAGTGTATTTACCATTAAATCATAATTGGAATACAAGATTGCATTTTATTATCCAGAATTGTTAAAATGTAGAAAAGGTTTCATTTCTACTGCAGGTCAGAGAGGTATAAGAGTATGTTGCACATATTTGAACATTTATGTCTCGAAAATAGTAGATAATGAGTATATTTTAGATACTTTTCATCTGAATAATGTCTTCAAGCCAAAAACAGTATTATATTAAGTTCATCAGTATTCACAAAATGGCTGTATGTTTACTTGAATCTTTGAATTTGCATGGGCATATGTGCTATGCAGCCTTATAGAAGAAATATTTCCATTTTTGAATTCAACTTTTGTAACCTTTGGCAACATGTAGTATCAATGGCTCTTTGTTGCTTAAAAAAAGTGAAACTGTAAGCTATCCACAAGGATATGCAGGGCATTGCTATAGCAACACAGCCTCCCTTCCAGCACCAAGAGAGAAGTCATGAATAAAAGATGGAGTTCTAAAGACAACAAAATAGAAAAGGTTGTTTCAGCCCTTCTAATACCTGACATTTGCAGTTATTTTGTTAAATGCAAACTAAAAAAAATGTTGGGAAAGGGCATCCCTTTGCTGAAAGTATGCATTTGTATACTGGGAATGTCGCTAAGCAAATATATGCTTTCTGCATATGTCAGCTTACAAAAGGAGAATAAAAATCAATAGCAAAAGTAGATAGAGTATACTTTCTTAAAATGTGTGGTTTTATATCAAAAAAAGAAATAATCAGCTTAAATATGTCTGGTTTGAAAAGTAGGGGAGGTATATTAACTGAATTTACATAATGAAAATATATTGTAAAAAAACCCACATCTATTTTTGGTTCATACCTAAATTTCAAAAATTAAAGTGTTAATTGTCCATCAAAGAAAGAAAAATTGTCACTTCCAATAAATTTGTATTTTCCTTGAGCTTTATAGAGTTTTTAACAAAACTGAAGATCAATTACTCTTCCTGCACACTTACTGCCCTTTCTGGCCCTTGGTACTTCTATTAAAAGTATTTTAATTACTAAATTAACTGTGAGACATCAGAATAGCAGTATAGTTTGAAAGGTTGGTTTTAAAAGTGAATGTGTTTTGTAATTGGATTTGAATTCAGATTAAAAGGCAAAGAAGGCAACAAGATCACTTGTGGTCCTACTTACTTAAAGAAATGTTTAAAAATAGTCTTTTTGCTTTACAAAAAATATATTTTCCTTAAAGCACTATGTATTAAAAATAGAGAAATATATTATAATCTTCTTTCATTTGCTCTTTGGAATAATTTAGTCTTTGTATCTCCATGTAGATTAATTTTATTTGAAATCACAAACTAGATCTATTTCTTGCTTTCTATCTCTCCTCCTTTTGTGTATTAACAAATTGCTGGCCTCACAGTAAAAGATAAGCAGGAAGCAATGTAATTCAATAGTGATGAAATAAATTTATATGTCAAACTTTTAACTTTAGCATTCAAAAAAGAAAGCCTTACTTCAGTTTATAAATTTTGCCTTACAGATGATTTTCCTGCGGTGATGTCCTTGTTCTATTTGTCTCCATTGCCTTGCAGAACTGTTATAAAGAAAATTTACATTGCTGCTTAGTGTTAGAAAACCAAATTAATTGTTATTTCTTTTTATTTCTTTCTCTTCCCATTCTAGTCCAATCTAATCACTGTGCTGTATTTTGAAATGTATCAAACAGATTAATCATCAGATGTTTCATCCCAGGGAGTCCTGAGAAATACTTTGATCAGTTTTACTAGTTTTATAGTTTTACCACTTTGAATACATTACAAATTGTCCTCAGGCTGGTCAAAATAAAGTCTATTTGTAGCAATTGTTACTTTGGCCAGATAAGTCCAGTATTCCATGTCCATTGGAAGTCCAAGTCCATTGAGTAACTGCTGATTGCTGTCAGTGCTTGAAGATTTCTATGTTCTTTATAGTGTCTATTAGTTTTGCAATAGCACATCAAAACTGAAAGACTTTCTCTGAGAAACACTGGCTCTTCCTGGACATAGGAGCACTGAGCTTGCTCCTATGAGTAGGCGTAGAGTTATGCCTAACTTTGTGGTAATGAGAAACTGCTCTATTTGGATGAGGTTTTAAAAAGCAGCATTTTGCTTGTTGACCCAAATAGTTAAATAGTGATATCATCATTGGAGTGATGAGTGGTAAACGCATTGGTCAGCACTCTTTAAATAGAAGTCTTTTCTTGGGTAGGCATCTTTTCTGAAATCTCGTAGACTTTTGTGTCCTAAAGTTCTGACATTTAGGGACTCTGATTGTAGATTAGGTTTATGTACTTCATTTTCCAATACAAAATTAATTTCCTCCTGCAGGATTCTGACTTGGTGCAAGAGGTCTGCTGTAAGGCAAATGGGAATGGAAAACGATATATCCTTATTTAATCAGAATGGAAAAATCCAACCAATACATTTGCTCCAGTTTGGAGATCTTGGGATGTTTCCTGTTTTGATGGAAGATGTGTTTTTCCAAAGCAGCACCATTCTGTGGCAGAAACTCTTTACTGGTGCTCCCAAGGCTTTCTAAAAGGACAGAGGTGCCTCCTAGTTAGTGAGTCGTTTAGCAATATCATGTGGCAATATTACCCTTCAAGGTCAGGGTAAAGGGAAAGGCAAAACTCACTGACAGCATGGGTCAGGAATCTGTCTCTTGCACAATGTTATTATGTTTGTATTATACCGTACAGCTGCCACGAATAGTTAGCAATGTGATCCCGTGGTAAGGATATTACATACCTGTCCTGATGTAACTTCAGAATTCCTTCTCATCCATAGGTGACTAGTTCCCTCAGATGAAGGACAGGCATTTTGGGGTGTCTCTGCCACTTTGAGCAAATTACTGATAGCCACTTAAAGCCTTGCTTTCCACCCTGTTCCTTCCTCCCCAGTGGTATTTCCTTGCTAACAGTGTCAAAATCTTGTTACTTTCTATTTGAGATTGAATTTTCTTTCAAGCAGATATCTGCCTAATATACATTACATTAAAAATTATCTGTGTGGGTTTTTTTTTTTCTGCTCAGAGATAATAAGAATGATTTTTGTTGGTCTTCTCTTGGCCGACTATAACTGCCAACAAAGCTGATTTCCTGTGGAGTTTATGGAGTTTTAGATTTTTTTTTCCCTCTCCTGCAGCCTGTCACTCCCAGCTCTCTTCATCCCCAGGGAAGGCTCCTTGCTCACATCTCCAGCTCTGCGTGTGCCTAAACATTAGAAGAAGATGAAACGAACTACCGGTAAGCACTGAAGTGGTTTAACTTATTCACTACTGTGTGCTTTGTTGAGTGCTTTGTGACGCTGTGGGAGGAACTGGTAAAGTTCCACAAATCATTCCTCACTGCTGCTGTTTGGACATTGTCACACATTCCAGTCGTGCTTTCTAGCCTGTGGATTGTCCTGTTTTTTGAAGGGCCTTGTAGGATGCTCAAGAGTTCATCTTTGCTTTCTTCCTCACACTTGCAACACTAGCACATCTAGTTCTGAATCTGCTCCTTGTGCAGCATGCGTAACCTGCTGCTTAGTAGGATCTGCGCCATAGCGCTCATGACCAAGACAACTTTCCTCCCACAGACTTCCTAGGCATAGTTTTCTTGTTTAGTTTGGTACATTAAGTACTCAGTCATCAAAATCTGCATGTAGGTAATGCATTAAAGAGATTAAGGATACTTTTTTCATGAACTTTTTTTTTAGTGTACGGGAAATAGTATTACTATAGTCCACGTGCAGCTATGATTTCAAACCATAATAATTTGAGATTTATAGATGAGAAGCACAAAATCAAACTCACAATTAAAATCTCTGTATGAAGCATAATGTTGCTTTCTTTTTATGTGGGGTTTGCATTTGACCCCAAAATGGTTACTGCTTCGTTGTTACTGTGTGTAACTTGCCTGTTCTCACAGAAAATTATAACAAACAGCAGAATAGCCAAAAACACTGCAACCCAAACTTGCAAATAGTCCACATTTGACATTATAACTACACTGAACAATGAGGCACAGCATGGTGAAACTGTGAAAGCCCACGATGAAGGTAAATATGAGTGGGTTATTTTCTACTGTATCAGGAAAATGGTTCTTCAGCAAAACCACTGCAGTATTATTGCCAATAAGCTATTATATCAACATGCTAAAAGTAAAATTTGTTTCAACAGTAGAAGAGTTAGCAAAAGAAAAATACTTTGCTTATATATCCAATTAGTATAATGTTTTGTTTGAATTGGAGAAGCGCATAAAGGCCATCTTGGGCTTTGCAGTGCTGTAAATTCTAATGATGAAAAGACTACCATCTAAACAGACTGCACCAATAAACGTGCAGAGGGGAATGACAAGGTTAGAACTTGCTCAGTCACAAAAACCTATCAGCTCTAGAAGAGGGAGTCCATGACAATCTCATATTCTAACTAAGAAAAAAGGCCAAAAAGAGGATGAAATCTGTTCGAAAACAATAGCCATGCTTACCTCCCAAGTATCTAGCAGCCCACATTGTTACGGCATTTGCTATCTAAGACCAGTTAGGACTTTGTCATTTATGAAGGTTGTAATTCTATTAGCAAATGAATGAGTCATTTGGTCTATTTTTTCTAGGTGTACTTGAGTAAACTGATTTAATAATACATGAAAAGTTAATTCCTAGCTGAATTGGTTGTTGTTATTCAATAAAATATTTCTGAGTTGGAAATCTCTTGCTTGAAGAATTTTTTTTTTTAAATTACATATCGTCTGATTCCTGGAGAAGTTACCTGGCTTTGATCTTATGCCAAATACTCTGAGCATTTTTTGAGTTTGAGTCTGAGCATTTGAGTTTTCAAGCATTTCACTGGTGTTAATATGGCTTAATATTTATCAGAAGACATTTTTATAAATACTTGAATTTTCTGAAACTGTGAATTTCAAAGGTAAATTATAGAATGGTGTGTGCATACGAGATTTCCACTCATCCATCATAGTCTTCCCCTTCTCTTAGTTGTCATGTATTGGCAAGAAACTGCATTTTGAGTGGGAGAGATGAGAGGAGACTAGAAGCATCAACCTGAGAAAAAAAGATATTTTATTGTTATATTTGAAACCATGCTATTCAATTAAATGCAAAGAGAAAAACAAAACAAAAAACACTTTGGTTTAATGGACACACAGATAAGCACAAAATGATGTTTATACCCAGCATACTTCCTATAAGCAGTGAGGGTAAACTACGTGCAGTTGTTTTCGACGGAGGCTGTACCCTGCCAGCCTCTTCAGACGCAAAGAAATAAATCAAGATGGGATTGACAGAGGAGGAAACTAAATAATAGATATGAAAATGGAAGAAGAGTTAACAGTATCTAAAACTGACAGAAAAAGCAGTAAGACAACATAGAAAGGAAAGGAGAGAAAGGTATAAATTGTAAAAGAAAAGGGAGAAAAGGAGGAAAAAAATTTGCTCTTTTGTATTGAAAATTTATTTCTGGGTTATGCTTAAAAGTAATGCAACAGATTTTGAATGTTGTGTGTACATGTTTTTGTGTATGGTTTGATTGCCTAAACTTGATTTCTTTAGGGTTCCTGCAATGAGGTAGGTGTGTGCAATACTTATTATATTGTAAATGTATTTGAAACAAAAATATTACTTTTTGCTTGTAGACTATATAAGGAGAGAGTGTAGCAATCCTTGTAATTATAGTATGGAAAATTCCTCTTGGCAATAGTACTGCTGTTATTCAGTTTCTTAGATTTCATGTGGTCCTGAAAATTGTTGCTAAACCCGTGCTCACTTAAAGTAAGAGCTCCTAACATAGTCTTTAGCCATCTTTATTCATCTTTGAATTGTGTTCAAAATTTGCCTACCTGCACAAAATCAATCTGTGTTTGGACCAGTGTGAACCCACCAACCCCCTTGTGTAGGGGGTTGTGAATTTATCTTTGTGAATTTATCTTGGGGTAGAAATAAAAAGCTCTGCCTTAATTTTGCTATTATTTTGAGGAAAGCTCACTTAACTGTGGAAAGGAAGTTGTGGGTAGCAAAACAGAGAGGAAAAATGAGAGAGAACTGTATTTGTACCCTTGAGTTCATTTCAGAGTGATCCAAAGGCAACTGGTTCTTTTTGTTGGTGAGGGGATGAAAGTTGTTTGCTTACATTGACTACTGTTGCAATTTTCAATTTAAAATATCAACAAATGCCACTCAATATTTATATAAAATTGAGATTTGTTAATCATTAATTCCCTTTCATGTTTTAAAAAACAAAATGAATGCTGCATTGAATCATATTCTGTTGAAGTTCTGAAATGTTTTTCATCTGCAGCCTTTCCTCTGCTCCAAATCTACTAAAATTGACTTTTGTTATGTTTGTGTATGGTTTGGTGTTTCTAAACAATTTGCTGCCAGCCACAATTATTGTAAAACATGGAGATGACTGATACTCTTTAGTGATTTATGTAAATAAAAAATTGCTATGATGAACAGAAAATATATTTCATTCAGTATCACTGGGGCTGGTACAATATGGCAATTACTGTTATACAAGCCAAAAATTAGTTTATTCATTTTGGGCTATTTTGCCTCCTGATATGCTTAAAGATAAGAATGCAAGGGAAAGGTATTTGCAGCAAAATGTACAACGTGTTTTTTTCTTGCTATGTGAAAAAAAAGAAAACCAATTTCTGACAGATTGTCATAATTTCTGTGAAGTCTCTCTTGTTTGCTGCTCTTTTTCATAGTTTTAATAAGACGGTAGCTATCTTTCTTTGCTTTTCATTTTCACTGTGTCAAATACTTTTTGCTCTTTTTCCAGTAATTAAAATGGAGGTTGCTGCAATGCTAACAAAGATCTATTTTCCTTGTAGCTTCATTTTGTGTGTTCATGCTGAAAGACAAAACACAATGTCTAATGTTTACCGCATGTGAAACTTTTCATTTAAAAGCATGCTTAGCTAGACATATGAACTACATTACATTAAAAAAAAAAAATCAAAATCCTTGCAGTAGCTGGTTCAGCTATCCATGATAATACTTCTTCGAAGAACTTCTATCGAAAAGTCAAAAAGAGAAAATGTGAACTTACTATGATAACTTGTTTTAATTTAAAAATAAGAAGCAGACCAAAAAGACTTTGAGCAATGACTTCCTAAAAATTAAAACAAGTAATAACAGCATTTAAAATACAAAACCAGACATCCTGATTCTGTAGTTGCAGTAGACAAAATGTTCAAGAAACATTTAAAGAAGATATACTTGGCTTTTAATATCTGATATTTAAAAAAGCATCTCACTAAAGGCTAACAAAAGTGAACTGTTACAGAATAAGAAATATATTTATTTATTTGCTGAATTAATAACTTTAAAAAAAAAATTGGGGAGGGAATAGTATTTTTCATAAGATATAGTATTTGCCTGAAGGTCTGCCATTCAATGTATCATTTGGAGAGACTAAATAAGGAGTCTTAAACTAATATAAAACTATATAGTTAAAGAATCATGGAAGGATATTCCAATAATGAATGACTGGATGATGAAAGGGCAAGTTAAGGCAAAAAATGCTCAGGAGGAAATTACCCAGTTATTATGGCACTTACAATGGTGGACTCTAAATCATGAAAGGTGAGCTTGGAGCTACTGTGCTTAATTCTGAAAAACCATTGATCCACTTCTCAGCAGCCATGAAAAGGCAAACAGAACATTAAGAAACATTAGGGAAAGAATGGAAAATAAGGAACATGCCGCTAATGTCACTGCATGTACTGATGAGTTGACCTCATGATAAAAGGCTTGTGAAACCTTGGGAGGATGCGGACCTGGGAAGGGCAGAGGAAATAGCAGTGGGGAAGGTCAAGGTAAGCACCAGCCTCTGTGTAAAGTATACAGCTCTCCCAGTACTCCTGAGGTTGGCAAAGAGACAACACAAGTTGGATATGATTAGAGGAATATAAGATTATGAATGACATGAAGGAACTGAATAGGGAATGATTACTCACCACGGGGTACCCAAGGAAACTATTAGGCAGCAGGTTTAAAACAAACAAAGGAAAGGCCTTTCCTGCATAACAATATTACATTTGAAATTCATTTCTATGAGATGCCAAAAACATGAAAAAAAGAAATTGAAAATGATTAATTTTGTAAAGGAAAGATCATGATGAGCTATTAAATGTGAAACTAATTATTTTAAGCTGGAATAGCTAAGAAGTATCATTCTACTTTCTCTTTCTTGTGTTCCTTTTTTCTAAGCATTGGCTCCCGGCCACTGGCTGAGACAATTTTTTTGGTATGATCTAGCATATCTGTTTTTATGGATTATGAAAATATGGGTTATTCAACACTAAATATTTTATCTCTAATTTGACTACTCACCCTTCCTCCTTTCCTATTCTTACTATAAAAGATAACCAAATTTTTATTAGGATTGCATGATTATATTTAGTGTAATTGGGTGCTTAAGAATAATTAAGAACCTTTCTATAATATTTCCAAAACCTTATTTATGAAAATCTTATATCAAATCTTTCTACTTATATCTTTATTATATATCTGATAATATAGAAGCATTTTCAGTGTTGCTAAGAATAAGTAATAAAACAGAACATACAGCTTAGCTAAGTGTAGGGTGGGTTAAGGATAAATCAGGACATATGGCAAAGGATGTCAATTCAATTTCTTAAAGTCTTACTTTAGTAAAGCAAAAGCAGAGAAGGGAAGGAATGCTTCAGTATTTTTGGTATCTTTGTGTTTTTGAAATACTGTTGGAAGAACAATACTCCAGGTGGTTGTAGCTCTTTATTATTGTATGAATGGTAAGACTTCCATTCACTTCAAGGGTTGCCCCCACTAAAAATGTGGTTTCTGTGGGAACAGAAAGCAGCATGGTTAGAGAACCCGAGTGTTATCTTTGTGGGTCTGTAAAACTAATGTGACTGTGACAATAATCGTTGTTGTGTCAAGGCCCCAAATGAACAGAAACGTAACTTTGGAATTAACATGTGGAAGGTCTACAAAATGTTTGAGGGATTTCTTTCTTCTCTTTCTGAAGAGAGAAAATCACATTCTTCTGACTGTAAAGCCAGATGAGCTATATCTATATTTTTTTCTGATAAGAGTAGGAACAAAGAGATCCCCTAAACCGGTGAAGCACAGTCAAAGCCTTAGCGCTTGCGGGATAGGAGCAATGCCAGAAAATTAATTTTTATTGGCAATTGAAATGTCTAGGTGGATGGTCAAAAATCAAGTCTTCTGCTATATATTTTAACTCTGAAGACAAGTATTATATTCCTTGGGATGTTCACGCCAGAAAGCTGTAGAATAAAAGTATCTGTTTCAATTGCCACCCTGTTACTGCTGCTGTTTCCTGCCAGAACTGGGGCTTGTGTTAAGTGCTGTGGTTGGACACAGAAGGTTGGCCTGTGCTAAAAGCAGCGCTGGCTCTGCCTGACGTGCACGTGCCCTGGGGAGGGCCCAGGGGGCTCCCACTGTGCGAGTAGCACGCCTGGTTCATCCGGCTGGACTGCCTGAGAATCTGTCCAGTGTTGGATGTATTGCCCCCTGGCAACTGGCTGAACAGTCCTTTCAGCTTGGAACCCCATGGACTGAGAGCACTGTTTTGAGCACCATATCAAAATCTCATGCCCGGGGACATAGACAGACCCACAGAAACTTTGCACTTTCCCTTCCCAGCAGGGCCAAAGTGTTGATGCATGTGCTTAAATGTCCATGTCCAGGTGCTTTGAGCTATGTGTGTCTAAAGTTGAGATGCCAATTGGATGCTCCAGGCATCCAGTTCCTGTGTTCCAGTTCTTGAGTTGCTCTCTTGAACTTAGACATTTGATTAGGCATTTAGGTATTTTCAGTCACTCTAGTCCCTTTGGTGCATAATGGAATGCCAAAGGCTTCCTTGTTATATTTAATACATGTTTGCAACTGGTTAAACCAACCGTTTATTTGTAGAAATATTCTCAACTCATTTCTCAAACCTTTGGAATGATTGTGAAGTCAAAATTGAAATGACATTTTTTATCACCAATTATCATGGTGACTCCTATCTCTGTAAATTGATTTTGGACTTCAGAAATGAATCTGATTTTTTTGAATTGTACATAGTCTCACAAATTTTGACTTAGTGAAGAGAATCTGATATCAGGTTTGAAATGCTTCCTCCTCTCACCCAGATATATTACACTGATAGTTGTTAACAATTTTCCTACCAGGATGCAAATTCTAATCCCTGAAAATGTTTGTTTCCTTTCTTTTATATATATAGGTTCTGTTGTAAGAATTAAGGTTTTCAAAAAATAAACTTTATTTATTTTAGTATTCATGCAAATATGTTTTAAACAGCACAGTTCTTCCATATGGTTACTCACAAAACTTATTTTGATTGCTTAGCGTATATAGAGAGCTTAATTCTGTAGCAATGCTTGTATGCAGCTATGCTGGAGATAACTAGTAACTGGAGGAAGGATAGGGGAAAGCAACCATATTTCCTCTCTTTTGCTATAATAAATATGTGATGATAAGGTAGCAGAACATTTTTTTATGTTAGCACTCATTTCCTTTTTCCAAACTTTTTCCTGTATGAACATCATTGTAACAAAAATTTTCCTCTATTATTACATGATGCTTCTATGGGAATGTGGGAGAATGTGAGAGTTTTATTTATTTATTTATCACTTTTATTATCCCCTAGTACTGACAAGGTCACTGAAAGGATCATTTGCTTACAATTGTTTGTGCTGCACAAATAAGAGCTTTTCTGATGCAGTTCTCAGGAATTATTTAAGAGTTCAGTTAAACATTCTAATTTGGAAGTCTGTTCTTGTGAGTTTCTGTCTATATGAGTATGTTTTATTTTAGATTTTAAGATTGGTGTCATCTCTTGATTTAAAAGCATGTTTTCAGATGTATCTCTTGCCTGGTTGCACATGATAATTTTGTGCTTTCCTGAAGCCGCTGTTGCGTTTTTTAAAAATAGGAACTATTGGAATAATCTGTAGTGATGCTAATTCACATTCACTTGTAGTGCTGCTGCCTAGATATGTAGTTATTGTTCTAGGAGCCTCCAAACTGATAAGGACAAATATTCATGCTGAAGACATCACTGATTTTTAATTTGTTTGTTCTTTAAGGTCCAAGATAATGTTCTTAATAAAGAGAATCAAAAGGATATGTATATGGCTGGAAGCTTAAGGATGGTTCTTATATGATTCTAATAATTCCAAAGTACCATGATGCACATTGTATCAATTATGATGTTTACTGTTTATTATAAACTTTTTATGAGATATGAAATTCCTGGATGCAGTAATACCAATGTATTTCCCAAATTTTGCAACTCTTCCCATCCATGCCTACTATTAAGGTACTATTATATAAGGAGGAAGAATTTTTCCTGAAATTAATATAATGAGAGTTCCCAAATCACCTGTTGATTTCAGGAGGCAGTGCGCTGTTATGATGCCCAGAAGTGCATCAAATGTGATACTTGCAAATTGTCATTAACTTAAATAACTTTATTGCACTCCATTCTGTTACAATTGCAACCTTTAAAAATAAAACAAAAACTTTATTACTTTGGAGCTCTTTGGTTTATGCCATTGTCAAAATATCTTTATTTTTCAGTTAAAAAATCAAACCAAACTCTGATAGTTAAGGTACGCCTACTTGTGTGCATGTATGGGTGTGGGTGTGTGTGTGTGTGTGTGTGTGTGTGTGTGTGTGTGTGTGTGTTGGTGCCAGTTGCAAATGCAGCTGTTTATTGCAAGGTGTTTTTGGCAAGGTATTTTTTTCCCTGTAAACAGTAGATTAAGAGATTCCATTATAAGATTCACTTGGAGATGAGATACTGATAGAAGGTTACTGAATTTTGTAGAGAAAGGCTTTGAATCAATGCCAGCAAAATTAATGTTGCCATTTTGAACAGCAAACACTGTGTTGAGGCCTATATTGTTGTTGCTTTGAAATCTAAATAGAATGTCATTCTAAAAGTCTTCGAACATATAAAATGATTGACTTTTTTGTGCCATATATTTGGTAGGGCTCAGAATTAATAGTTTTCTTTCCCTTCCATGAGGAGTACAGGTTTTGCTGCTGGAGCATTAATCTCCAGAGCTACACCTCCAGCGTGGCTGCTAAGCTCTGATTGGCTGTGGTATTCATAAGACTGACAACCCAGGATGTTTTAGAAAACTAGAGGATTAAACAATCTTCTGGTTTAATATATTAAACAATATATTAAAAGTACCATATTCTTTAATATTTATGTTTATTTAATTGTATTGGAATGTGCTAAGATGGCTTTTTGGCTTGATTGGCTTTTGCTTTTCACGCACTATTTCTCATATATTTTATGTTGTTTCACTCTTCAGGTTCTATCTTCTTGCTTTAATTGGCAACTGTTAATTTGAATCAAACTGAGAAAATGTTTGAAAGTGCTAGAGAGCTGCTTTTGTAATGGAAGCTTTGCTAATCTGACTTCTTTGTCCACAGAGAACTCAGGGAATTGGCTCTTAGAATAGCTTCCCTTTGTTCTATCTATAGTACTCTTAAAGGCCCTTTAAAACCGGTGATTGTGAATTACTATATATCAAGTACAGAGAATCTATATTGAAGAAAGGAATGTAAGAGAAAATAAAACTGCATTCCACAAAAAAAAAATAGAACTCCTCCAAAAATCTTTTTCATTTTCTAAAACAGAATTTTCAAGTCTTCCACATGCTTTTGTTCCAGATTATTATCCAGGGAATGAATATTTCAAGTTGGATGAAGAAAAATATCAAATTCCAGTTAAATATATATCCATATATTATACTGATTATTAGAGGCCATATTAAAACCTATTATAATTTAACATAACATACTGATTGATAGACTACTGGAATAAGCTTCAGATCTATTGGCCAACACTTCCCATATTGATATTTAAATAATTTAATTAAAAGGAGAACTATTTTATTTCAAGTATTCCATGCTCCATAGAGCTGACAAAAGGTAACATGACCTTTCCTGTTCCTCTTCTTATATATCTTCACTAATTTGCCTTTCTGACCTTGTTGCAAAAGTTAACATTATCCTATGCCTTGATTACTATGATATGCTTCTTGCCTTCTGTTGTAATTTGTAATGTTGTGACTTGATTCCTCTAACAATTCATAACATTGCTGTAAAGATCTTTTTCTGTGTTCTCTTCCTTGCAAAATTTCTTTCTTTTTTTCCTACCTCACCAAATGTTAAGTTGTTGATTTGCTCTCAAGGTCTTCTGCAACCTGTTGAATGCTGCCTGTCACCTTGTTTTCAGAACTGGTGACAGGACGACCTTATCACCAGTTAAAGACAAGCCAGTCCTCCTCATCCAGCTTTTAGAGTTCAAGGCAGACACTTTCTATTTTTTGTGTGATATTCCTCTAATTTCCCCTTAAATTGGGGAAGAAGAACATTGAAAGTATTTAATTCACCTCCAAAATCCTTACTGATGTTCTTAACTATGAGTAACCTGAGAGGCAAACACTAGCACAGTCATCCAAGAGGATGCTGAGCAATACCCTTTGTTTTATTTAGTCGTGGCATATGATGTGTAGGTGATAATGAACATGTACCTCTGGTTGAAAGAAAGAAAAGGTGTTAAGGGGTTACTTTCTATTTCCTCACTTTTGTGGCATATTCATTTTATTTATCCAGTTTATTTTATTTGTAGAAACCTTAATTATTTCTCAATTGCATTCTTAATGATATTAATGATATCTATGAATAACATGGCATGATGTATATTGAAATGCTATGTGGGAGCGATTCATATTGCATGTACTCTGGCCCTGACCTTTTCACAATTACCAGAACAAATGACTCTAATTACACCAAATCGTGTGACTGGTGGTAGTATCCATTACATAAAGCAATGGGGAAAGAAATTTCCCTCTTTTATGCTGTAATTGACTGCAAACATGTTATTGCATAATGATAATTCATACTCAATAGGCGATGCTACTCTTACTTATGCTGTTTTATGTCAAAATAAGTAGGATGTTCACCAAATCAAGCCTAGATTCCTATGATTGCAGTCACTTATGCCCACCATTACAACAATACCAGGTCTTCCCTCTCTCCATGCCCTTGAGGCATCTTCCACGGGTAATATTTGTCATCTAGGTGATATATGCTTATATATGCTGTTACCAGTGCATTTGAGCCTACTGCATTTGAGCCTACTGCCTGAGCATGTCATTCCCTTGGCTAAGTAGCAGTTTGTGTCTTTCCCTCACTCTCCTATCTGTAGGTCTCCTTGAAATACGTAGAAATGTTAGTTGTCTGTCAGACTTCAAATACTTTGCGGATTTGGATTAAAAATATTTGTGATAGGGGGAAGTTAGAAGAGAGAGATAAATACTGTGGTTTTATAAGCCTTGTTTCCGTAGGTGAGAAGAAACCTATGGGAAAGGACAAGAAATATTGTGTATAAGTATCACCATATGAAAATGTAAATTTGAGAACAATCTAAAAATATCAGACACTATTATCCATATAACTGGAAGCCATAATATTGGATTATATATCACCAGAAAATCTGCTAGCCTACCACATCATATTAGCCTTCCTTGTTAACGAAGCTTAATGCTTATGGTATAAAATACCTTGATGAATAAGGAAGATACTCTAGTAAGCACAACTTTTTTCCATGCTTGCTGTAGTAGAATTGAGTACAAAGAACAGAGTTCAGTTTTCTGAAGCTTGTTTTCTTAATTTTTTTCTTCAACTGGAGAAAGAAGCTAAAAGACATAGAAAAGTTTGGAACATCCATCCTCTGTTTGCCCAACTCTCTCATTTTGTTTTTCCTTGTAGAGCTTGTGGTATATGTTTTTTCTCACCCTGTTCCCTACTCCATTATGCATTACTAAGAAAAGTTTTATCCTTGATGTTACTTTCTATTAAGAAAACCTATTTTAGCATTAACCTTTCAAGGTATTATTGCAACAATTGAAGGAAATATTGATGGAAATTATATGAAAGTGAACTGAACAACTCGGTTAACCAAATTTTTAAAATAATTCTGTCTGTGAAGAGTCAAGAGAATTTAAGTTTGAAGTGCTGGATAATATATTCCATTGCCATTTTTTTTTTCCTTGTAGGTTCAAGCACCTTAGAAAAAAAATTGAGATACCTTTTCTGGTTGTCTGAGTAGAGGCGACTTTTCCCTTCGGTACAGGTAATATAAATATAATATAAACTTTTAAAATACGCGTACAGCTTTTCTTTAAAATGTGTAGCCAGATCTTTTTGTATCCAACACTTAAACTGATAGGCAATGAGTCCTTAAACACCTCTGAGAACTCGGGTCTCAGCCACTACTCCAACAATCAACTCTGCAGCTCTCTATTGGGCTGAGATTCAATTTCATGAAAATAGCTTCAGGATCAGGTACAAAAATTGCCTGCACAATGCATACATTTTCATGCAGCGGACATGCTAAGAACAAACCAAATTGCTTGAAATTTCAGTTTGTCTCCCATAGAGATGAATGTTTAATTTCATGCATGTAAAAACAGCCTTTGAAAATGAGTAAATGAGGCTTACCAAAAAAATAAAATGAGCTGTCTATTTAATGATACAATGTAATTATCGTCACATAACCTCTGTGGATGTAAAATGCAATAAAAGCTCATAAACGTAAACATTCCTAGGCGAAAAGGCGATACCTGATGCAGCAGCATTTCGGGGGTAGGATGTCATTTAATGTTAGCACTTGAAGTCTGTGATTTTTTTTCCATCCCACTTGGGTTAGTTTCTGGTGGCTTTTGGCTTCAACCCAGGACAAGTCTTGAACACGGGAATCCAAAGAAGAGACACTGTAAACACATCATTTCCTAGACGGGGTCTTCAAACAACTCAGGGTATGATTAAAAAGCCTTCCCTTTAATTTTTTTGATAAAATATTTAGAATGATGGTTGGTCGCTGTGGTTTGTAGAACAAGTAACATCATATTTCTGCTATTTGTGGACATCATTTTTGGGCTAAAGGGGCTAACATAGGAGAGTTGTGATGCTGGATATTTAAGAGATTGCATGGGTGGCAAATCTGGAGAAAAATTATGTTTTACCTTGTATAGGGTAAAATGTGTTTTTGCTAACTCTGTAGAAAAAGGTTTACTTTTGCCATATGCATGACATAACAGGACTTGCCCCATGTATGGAACTGGAATTTGGGAAGGTTTTTATAACATAATATATTTATATGTAGTTATTAAGCCACAGTGATGTGCTCCAGGCCTTTGGCAGCAGAGCCTGAAATGTAATTTGCACGTCAGTCCAAGTTTCAGCAAGCCTAGAATATACTGTGCACAGGATCTAGGCATTTCACAGTAAATTAAATAAGACATCTGAAACCTTTTGAAACTGCATTTTCCAAATTTTGTGATTTCTAGCTTGCTTTATAAATGTTAAGCCTTTTGTTGCCCTTTTCTTGGAAAACTATGACATTAAAAGAAAATTTAGTTGTTTGGTATGTTATTACACTCCACCTTCAAACCAGCATTGAGCTTTAGTACTTAGTACCATTTAACACTGTATAATCATTTAAATCCCCTTTAATGACTTCTGTAATATAAATGTTTTAAGTATAATAGCAGTTACTTTAACAAGTGTTTCCAGATTCCAGGCATGTGTAAAGAAGATGGGATATGTAATATGTCTGACCAGATAACTGCTTTTAGAGCTTATATTCATTCTTCCTTATTTAGCTGCGAAATGAAGAGAGTTCAGTGTAGTTCAAGGAAAGCATTGTGGTAAACAGACAGCTTAAATGTGAGCAGTGTAAAGAGCAGCAGCTTGCAGAAATATTGCTATAGATACTAAGACCGTATCCTGCCTCGCTACGGACCACACATAATTGAATCATGTTCAATAGAAGGCCATTACAAAACACAGCTGATTTGCAATGCTAATGTGGTGAAGACAGCTGTCACTGGGAATTAAATATGATCATTCAAAGCCTGAATAAATGAGGTGCCCATTATCTTCTGGCTCTGCTGCAGCCTGCTTAAAGAACACAAATAAATGATACTGTCTCAATAACCAGCTCAGTTTTGTCTTCTAGCCATAGAAATATGAAGAAGACAGAGGGAAGAGGGAGGGCGTGCAACAACATCAACAACAAAAAGCATAGTCAATTTGCAAAGACAAGCAGAGAACCAGGACTCCATTTTCTGCAGAACGGTATCTGTGGAAAAACAGGGTGGGGAGGAGGGGAAGGGAAAAAACAAAAGCCCTTTAATCAACCTAGCATGTTTCCATGTTTAAAAAAAAAAGACTAGGAAATGGAGAAAAAATTGAATTAAGTTAGAAGTTTTTCCATAGGAAAACAGAGAATCCAAAACACCTATTAGACTAGCATGTGTCTGTCAATAATTTTAAGGGGAGGCTTAGGGTAAAAGTCTCATTTTGGTGCAGTGCTGTGAATGTTGTGAGATATTGGTACAGGAAAATGTTGATGAAGGTGGAAGAAATCTGCATTTGATTGAAGATGATGTTTCTTGGAGAAAGTCTGTGTCACTTCTGAGAGTGTGAATACCAACAGTGATAAGAAAAAAGTCAAGTTCCTATAAAAACTGAGGAGATCTGTGCTTTAAGTAAGACTTTACCTGCAGTACCCAAGTAACAGGTACTGATGTATCTAGTTTTCTGCTAAGCTCACGTGTCTGTAGTATATTGGCGCAGTGTGGAGCAGTGGAAGCCTGGATAGTGCTGGGGAATGCACATTCCGGAGGGAGGGCATCCTCTGGGTGTCCAGCTGCAGCGCTGGGATGCTGCCTGGGGGAAGCTGAGGGGCCTGGCAGCTGCAGGCATGAGCAGCCGCTTGGGGAGTAGTTAATTACCAACACTTGCCTGTAGGAATTACGATCTGTAACTTGCAGTTAAGAAAAAAGAGAGAGAAGATGTGCAAATGTTTTTTGTAGACGTGGAACATTGATGAAGGACATTTGTATTTGAAGGACTATAGAGCTGTTTTGCTCCTGCCAGACAAAGTATTTGCTGTGCTATTGCCTCTTCACCTTGTTTTCACTATATCTATAAGAAAATGAGCTTTTGGAGCCTGGGAAGTTTCAGAACAGGCTGGGAGAAGTGGGAGGGAGGCATGCAGGATAGCTATGCCCTGGTGTGCCACCTCTAGTAGGCCAGGTCTATAGTAAGTGACCTGTCTAAGATCTTTGCAGCCCTGGACATGTGTGCAAAGCCAAAAGATTTCCAAGTGGAGCTAGCAGCACACATGGGCATCTATGCAAGTTTGAAAATGGGGAACAGTGCAAAAAAAAAATAGATGTCTGAGCAAGAGATGAGCACACCCACTATGTGAAACTACAGGAAAAAATATAGATAGATGATTGTTAGAAATTGCATGTGACGTAATTTTTAATACCAACAAGTGTCAGGTCACAGATACAGCACTGAAAATTAATTACAATGGTGCATTTTGAGACTCAGCTCTTTAGAAATTGGAAAGTTTGAGAAAGTAGTAGAGTTTTAATGGCAACAGATATGAATATGAAAAGACTAGGCTGGTTTTGGTGCAGT
This sequence comes from Nothura maculosa, assembly GCA_032353885.1. Classification (NCBI taxonomy): domain Eukaryota; kingdom Metazoa; phylum Chordata; class Aves; order Tinamiformes; family Tinamidae; genus Nothura; species Nothura maculosa. The sequence continues at coordinate 4,579,293 of JAUBOD010000208.1, read as the reverse complement.
ATATTGTGAGCAAGTGCACAAAATAAAAGCTGATCTATTCCCAAGGCCCACAACTTTAATGCATCTGCACTTGAAATACTGTTTATGTTAGATCCTCACATTTGCAAAGTACTGACATGCTAATGGAGATGAAAAGAAGGACATTTTATGTGTCCGTATGGTGAGAAAATAAAATGAAGTACAGGTGGAATGACTGAAGGCACCATGTCTCTGCTCTTTAGAAATCAGAGGGCTTGGGGATGTGGATAAATAAAGCTAAACACGAAGAAGTGGAAGCATTGACATTTTGAAAGAAATCACACACACGAGAAACATGACTATAAAGCAGGTGTGAGAGGAGATTCAAGGCCAGAATGCTTTGATGTCTAACTATTTTGTAGATAACTTCTCTTCTGAAATATAACAGAGCAAGGTCAAAGAAATGTATATTTTCCATTACTATTCTAAGTTCCTTCATCTATCATTTACTTGATAACTATACAGTTTGCAAACCCTTTAGCAGTGGGCTGCTAAAGAGAAGACCTGCTGTGAGAGTATCTTTAATAGATTCTCTATTTTTCCAGTTTTACTTGGAGCTTAATATTTTTCCCATTGTAAAACCCGGGGAAGGAGACCCTTATATTCAGTGTTTTGAAACCCTGTAGGTGCGATATAGCACCTGCACATTTAATATCACAGCCTTTAATTATGTTCAATTGGCTGGATTTTCTTCTTCTCTGCTCCATTGCTTCCACTGGCTCCTGCATTCCATGTAGATTTATGCCTTTTTGTCACCTCAAGAATTTCAAAATGTGTTTTGATTGCTAGTTAACCTTGTAAGACTCTCATTGCTGCATTTTTTCATTATTGTGACTGACAATACCACTGGTAGGTATGCAGGCAGAGAGCAAACCATAGCCTAGGCAAAGTGTTAGGTACTGCGTGATGCAGAAACCTTGTGCCCTCAGTGTGACACTTATCTCATAGGTAACAGGAGCATATGTGGTACAGACACCACTTTACACTCTTTGCTCTGCTCTGGCCATGTGTGTAGATGTTTTCTAGCAAGACTTGGTGTGGGATTCCTCCCTGGAGCTCCAGTCATCCTTGCTGATGTGACAGTCTGGGCCTTTCTGTGACAAGGTGACTGCCCCTAATTCTCCTGCACTCTGTGAAGATGTGCACGGTATGCATCCTTAGAGCACATCGGGCTTCGTGTGGTCTTGTTCAAGTTGTATTTATGACTTGATGCTCTCCAAGTGAGGATATGCTTGGGTGTAGAGCCATCCATCCAAACATGGGTGCATATGCTGTATGGTGCTGCATGGGTCAGGTCTGCAACCCCTACTTATATAACGCCTAGATTGTGTTGCAAGGCCAAGGTGGTGCAGGTAACTCCTATTTCCCTAACGAACTCCATTTTTCACATGAGCAGAAGTGTTACCGAAAGATCCGAAAGTGTGTCTTTTCTGTGATCCTGCAGCTAGAGTGCACTCGGTTTGATGCTCAGATCCCTTCATTCCTTGCATCCTTGCACCACTCATATCACAGTATTATCCTCCCCTTCTCCTTATTTTTAGATGTGTTTAACACCAGATGAATTGTGTTCATGAGATTGGCACTTTTACCATCCTTTTTACCCTTAAATTGCTTATGTAGGAATGTTGTGTTTGCTTTGCAGAAGGATAAGAACTTGTCTCTTTTGACAGTTTTCTCTTTAGGAAAGCGCTTTATGAGTCACTCAGTGAATGAATACTCCTGTTACTTTAAGAAGTAAAGGTGTAGAATAATCTGATACTCTTTCATTTTTAGTAAAACCCTCTGTTTTCACTTGCTGCACATCTAGCTTCTAGAAGTATAGAAGTGGCAAATGTAGAGCAATTCATATATATATTTATAGGAAATGGAAGTATAGTTCATCTCAGAAATGTGCTGCTAGCACTGTGAGAGCAAACTTTTGTACTGCTTAATAAATATCCTCTTTTGGCTCTCTAAGCAGTTCAGGGTGATATAGTCATGTAGAGAGAAATAAAGAATCTCTTGTTAGAGAAAGTAAATTTAAATTGGCCCTGCCATATGTAAGGAATAAAGTACTTAAAGTGCTCTGAATGAAATAGTTTTCTTTAGAACTGTAAGAAATATATTTATTTTTTACTGGAGAAAGCAGAACAGGAGACAAGAACTTGTCTCTGGGGCTGTGAGACATCCCTGCTCCATCTCTCGTACTACCCAGGTAGATTGGAACACCACTGCAGAAAAGCAACTCGTGTATTTTTAAAAAAGTGAACAGATCTGATACCCTCCAAGTAAGACTCCCGACTGCTCAAGGTCATCTTCACTGTCAAACTGCATTTGTGGCAGAGAAGGAGTGCTAAAACTTTCCTGAAACCTAGGCACTAACACAGCAGGATTTGTGAATTGTACAGGTGCTGCCTGGGTAAAAGCAATTGCTATAACAAATTGTTTTGGTAGATACCTAATATAAGTAGTCTGTGGCACTGAGTGATTTAAAGATCAATATGATACCAAAATGCATGTATCTCAATTCTCAGCTGACCTGAATCCTCTCATATTCCAATATATAGCTTGCTTAATTTCAAATTCTTATTGATTGTTATTTTCTCCAATTAGTCTTTTAACTCTCCATCAAGTCAGTTAGAATAGCTTGGAGCATCTTGCTGAAATAAATGGTAAGATGTACATTCATTTCCAAGCTTTGGTTGTGCTATTTCCTCTGTTGTGGCAAGAAAGTCCTAAAGAGTTAAAACTCTGTAAATTATGCTTTTTTTTTTTTCTCATGATACCTGGGTCTTGTTTCATTTTCCCTTTTTTTTAAGTATCTGGAAAATGTAAGAATATAGAAAATGATGGTACTTTTTCCACATAGGAATGAACTCTTAGCCCATTTCATTTGATCTTTTTAATGGAGATATATATATATAGGCTTCATTTCACAGATAAAACCAGCATTTACTGTAGTATATTGAATTGTTGCCCTGCATTGGTTTTCAGGTGTTGCCCTCTTTATTATCATGAGGCTCTCAATTCTAGCTGAAGGAAATACTGCAAAGCAAGTAGAATTTTATAACATTTTTGAGGTCTTCAGATCAGAGAACTACATGTGCATCAAGCAGAGATGCCTAGACAGTCTAGCAACTGTTACTTTTTTTTCCCTATTACACATACATGGGATGGAATTGGACGGGCCAGAATCCAGCATCAAAATACTGAGTAGGTTTGATGTGTTTGTTTGAACTGATGTTGTGCCCGTAAGTTGTAATTTATTTCCTTTTCTTTTTATGCATTAGGTTGAATAGAAATGTGTTGTGCTAAAGTGTGTGTCATGTTGATAAGGTTGGATACACAGCTACAAGGCTGTTGCACAGCAACAAAATGTATTATCTTTACATTATGAGACCACTATAATTTTTGTATGTTATTCTCAAAATATGAAAATAAACTGTAGTGCAGGGTCTTCAGTAGAGCTTTGTTCTCAGCTTGATTTTTTTCTTTTTTTTTGAATCATTTGGTGTCTTTTCCAAATGGGCTAAGCTGTATTACATTTCCTGAAAAATTTAATTTTTTAAAAAAACAACTTCACATTAATTAGTTAATTAGGGACAGTAAAATGCTCTTTCTGTCCCTCTCCATTTTTATTCTTGTTTATTTCTGAAGTGTGAATGGGGTGGAAAATCCATCCACTAAAAGGGAGATGGAGATAATTGAACTCTTTTCATACAGTCCCAGGTAGAAATCAAATCCAAGACCCAGAGGTGAAAGGTGAGCTCTGTAACTACTGTACCAAACTATTCTTGGTAATTATCAGTATGAGCATAATTATTAACATTTCAATTATACTCACAGTATTACATCTCTCCAAGGGGCTTAACTCTACTGATTTTCAACTTGTCTTGTTTTTTTGGTAGGCATCCAGTTGGAACAAGTTGCTGGATAATATTTTTGACACAAAAGGGTAACATACTTTTCAGAATACATGATCTATATGTTTTGTCCTCAGTGACACTTGTGTGCTTCCAGATTTTGATTGCTTGGTAACACTGCTTGGCATAGTGAAGTATCTATTTCAATGGATTTAAATAACTTATTAAATAACAAAGAACAGCATCTAAACTGTTCTTTCTCAAAAAGTTGAAGTTTGATATTGCAACCTGGGTGGACCCTGCATCCTCTATTAAAAATATTTACCCCATCTCTGTCTAATACTTACTAATTTTACAGTATCTAAATCTAAAATTATTTTAACCAAGGTATGAAAGCCTGAATTTTACATATACATTATATATTTGGTATATTTTGCTTGTATTTTTTAACTGTTTATGAGTAAACAAACAGTTCTTGTTTAGATCTAAACAGTTAGTTCAGATCTAAATGTGAGTTAAAAAAAATAGTTTTGTTGTCAGTAGGAGTCACATGAGGTAGTTTTTTGACTTTATTAATTTTGTACATAAACCTTTATTGCTTGTACATTATGGTTAAATTCTAGTTACTCTAGTTATTTGTGCACCTCTAAGGGGGCTGTTTTATCCTATATTTATAGGAGCAGTGCTTCCAGAAAAATCTTTATGGGAGAGGCATGGAGCCAGGAGCCAGGACACTGAGGATGATGCCAAAGTGACCCACCTCCTAACGAGATCTGAACTCAGGAGAAAATGAATTAAACAAAACATCAAATAGCAGCAATGGGAGCATCCAGTGTTCCCCCTGCTGAGCAGATGGATGTGAAAGGGATTGATTCATGATTAGCACATTTTAAAGGGTGGACTTCTGTCCACAAAACAAAAGAACAAAAGATGCAGGTAATGAAAACGGTTCCTGCAGAACAGGAAAGTGTGAAGGCCAAGAGATAAGTTACACATCTGTAAATATCGAGACTGCAGCTCTTTGGAAAAGAAGCAAGCAAAAACAAACGTATTGAAACTGTACAATGGAGTGATCAAATATTACCAAGAGAAATGTAAATTATATTCAGAATATCAGAGAAATTTTTCAGGCTGAGATAATCAGGTAAGTATCAGAACTCGAGAGAATTCCTGATTTTAGTCAAATGACTTTGTCTTACAAACACATTCACAAAACAAAGCTATACTCAAGAATGAAGTGATACTGTGACTATTCTACTACAAAATTGATAAGATGTAGTTGAGGGACAGAAGTGTCTTCGGGGAACGTTATACTTAACAGTTTCCCAAAGAAAATATATCTGCTTCACAGTGTACTTATCCATAACGTTAAAGGGAAATGAATGGAACAATTATGCAAATTGAAAAGGACTGGTTAAGTGGCTATGTGATGTTGCCAGCATGTCTGATTGACAGTATCTTGTATAAGTCCTGCCTTGGCACATCACACTGGCAATAAATCTCATAGCTTGTTTTTCATTACCTAAGTATGTAAAAGATTTTCTTGTTTGTAACTAATGGCTCTGGCATTAGTTTATCCTTTTGCCTGTCTTTCTGCTCTGTCAGATCTTGCTATACTTGCAACTGAGAAGAATCGTGCTGTAAAACTCAGCTGCTCTAGCTGGTGTATGTACGTGTGCATTTACTCTAGTATGACAGAAAAAAATTCTTAGCTATAAGCAATTGCAAACCTCCCTGATATATTTATAGAAAATCTGATACCTCCCCTCATTGAAACATCCATTTTTTAAATGAAAGCAGGAGCCTCTGTGTTTCTGTTTCATGGCATGTTACCCATATAGCAAAAATATATACCCATATAGCAAAAATGGACCTGAAGGTAGAAGGAAAAAGGAGCTGCAGAACCATTTGACTTTGTCTTTTCCACAGAATTTGTACAAACATAAATTGTGCCAACTCCTGCTTATGCCTCTATCTCTCTTTCCCGTCTTACCAGCAAATACATATGCACCTATGGAAGTTCTCTGAGCCACTAGCAGTGCATAAATACAATGGTGCAAATCTCTGCCTTGGGTTACTTTGGAGCTGCCATACTCCAGAGGGGAAAGCAGTGCTGTTCCCAAATCCATTACTAATGAGATGAGGAATAGCAAGGACCTGCTATTCTGTCAGAGGAGGCCTTGTGCAAGTATTTGAAATACAGGAGCCAGAGCAAACAGTCTGGCATCTATTAGCGCTGACATATGGTGGGGAGAGATGGAGCATCAGGTGTCCATACAAGACATATCTTAGACTTCATAGAATCACAGAATGATTGAGATTAGAATGGACCTCTAGAAATCATCTAGTCCAATCACCCTGCTCACTTAAATGAGAGTTGTTAAGAAATTGAGTTGATATTTGCAGTCAGTAATTTATTTGATAATGTTTTTAATTATAGTTTTTATGCATTTTTTTCTCTAAATATTTTATTTCTGTCAGGGAAGGAAGATGTGGTCCTTGAGAACCTGACTTCAATGGCCACAGTTATCAGGGGGAAATGGTGCTGCGGAGTACTATGAAGTCACACCTAGGAAGAAACAGTCACAGAATAAATCAGCTCTTGTGCAAGAACTGTATTGAAATAGAGCTGACAAAACAGCACAGAAGTTGGAGAAAAGATGTTACCCAACCTTCAAACTGAGAACGTGAGTTTAAGTTTTAATGAAGGGTCATAGGGAGGGAGCAAATGGCAGAGGAGCTTTAAATGTTCCTTTAGATGTTTTGAAGTTGGGCATTAGGGAGATGGGAGAGCCAAGAGTGAGGTCTCTTATAAAAGAAGATGTTGTGTTAGTTTAGAGGAAAACAAAATCATGCAATGGGGTTGTATTGATAATATGGAGAGAGGTTTTCTTATCTTGATACAGAGTGTTAAAATGAAGTATGAATAAGGTCAGTCTTGAATGTACTGCCTTGAGGGTGCTCCTCATGGAAAGGAGGAGTTTAATCCCAGGAACAAGTAGTGTTCCACTGTACTTGAAGTACAGATGCTCTTACAGCCTAGAGAATGGTGAATCTCTCAATTTTGTAATCATACCTCTGACCTGAAGTGATGTATATGCATAGGTGAGCATGTGTGTACAAATGCACATGCACAGTAGGGGTAAGGACTGTCAAAACTATTTGTTACCAGCAAAAAATATCACCTGATCATTTTACACAATAGGAACCTCTTGTGTCAAAATAACTCCTAAGCATTTGATTTAGCAGCATTAGCTGTGCTTATGACTGAAGCACATGTCAACAGAGCATCTGAATCTCATGGATTGCTCCACTCTGTTATATTTATAACTCGGATGTTTGGTTTTGAAATAGTTCTTTTTTGTTGTACACAATATCTGAAAACCAATCAGAATTGTTTCACTTAACCGATCTTTCCTATGAATCCGTTTTTGTTTAAATCTTTTTTTTTTCTCTCCTCATTATTTTCTTTGTCTATATGGTTACAAGTGTGGTGCTCGATTTAAATGTTTGTTAGAGCAGTGATTTTTTTTTTAATTTTCTGTTTTTATTTTTTAAAGCATTTGCTAATCTAATGTTGGGACTTGTAAGCTCAGCTTGTAAAAACACCTGTTTTCATCAGACAAAATTCAGATCTTTTGATGGATTTTTGCACTAGGGGAGGATTCACAGAATCATATACTAGGTTGCTTGGGAATAGCTCTTCCAACAAGCAAAATTCTGTTGGGAGCCGTCACTACAAAGCAGTTCTGGTTCTTCAGGTCTTAAATTTGAAAGAAAATAGACAGAAAAAGAAGAGAAGCACTAGCTCTCTTAATCTGTCATTTTAGTGCACATTTTAATCACACTTTTGCCATTTTTCCTGCACAGAAAAAAATATTGTGAAGTACATGTGCTAATATTAAATAAATATACAAATATGTCTGTGCCTGCTGATGTAGACAGTTTGATTATATGCCTTTATGCAACATGGGCTGTGATAGGAGCACATGCATTGATATGCTATATTTCATTATGAAATAAGAATATATTACAGGTCGATTACACATATATCTGTGGAAGTAAAAGGGTGTAAACTGTATCCCAGAACTGCTGGAGAAACACCTGGACACTCAAAGATCTCTGTTCTTCCTGTTGCCATTGACAGAAGATGAGCACATTTAAACTGAATATAGTGAAATTTAATGGGATCTGTGTTAATCATGGAGCCATAAGAATTCACATATAATTTTTATACTGGATAAGTAAATAAAACAACGTTCAACAAATAAATAATCTTTCTTTTTTAATTTCAACTAACTCTTCTGTATAATATAGGCTATAAAATCAGCAGCAAGCAGCCAGAGTGTATGTGTATAGAAACTCTCTAATATAAATTAGTGCCTTTTAAAAATCGCTGTAAACTCTGTTTTCTGTAATTATAACAAACCCTAGAGTTTTACCCATGTAATAGTAATTTTTTAGTGTCTTCACCATTATTTTCCTTTTGATTTATTTAACTACATCTAACTTGAGCAAACAATATTAAGTGGGGAAACAGATGTGGTTAAATAGCCTATAATTATGCCTTTAGTCATCTGTTACCATCACAAGACTCCTCCTGCTACTATGACCAGAAAAAGTGACCTAACTGATTTAACCAGCAGCCTTGCCAGTGGCTGATGCAGAATAGATGGCCTTATTAAGCAATCAGAAAAAAAATAAATAAAAATCAAGCATTACAGTGGAATAGTAATCAGCAGTGTTTATACTAGCCCCACAATGCACAATCAGGACTATGAATTCTGCTAATTGGGTACCTTCTGCATCCAGAGGTGCCTGCAATAGGAAACAAAAGAGACTTGAAAATTAGTGTTTGTAGCAATTAGTTTCTGTCTAAAGGCTTAACCCAGTTCATGGAAGCCATGATTCAAACAAGGATTATTATAGTAGCTATGGCATTTAAATATCCTCTGCCATTATTCAGCATCAAATTTAGCATAGTAAGACTAATTTGGACCTACTCTTTAAAATGTGATTGTTGGGAATTTTTAAAATCCCAAACTGCAAACCATTTATTTTATCTCTTTTTATATATCCTATTCCGAATGTTTTCTTTTGGATATCACAAGCCTGTTTGAGAGCAGCTGTAAAGGTGACTAAATGTGTTTGCCATTGAATAACTGAGATTTAAAAAATGGCACATTGGAGCATACTGGACTATTGTTTTTCTCAGAATGAGCTGTACTGTATTGGCATGTCGAGGGATTTCATACTTCATAAAAATGTAAAGATTACAAGTATATTGTTTATAAAAACACAGCTACAAATCCAACAAGTAGCGATATACAAATGTTTAACAGGAGAAATTTAGGTATGCAATTTTCTGAGTAAGCTACTAGTGCATTTACAGATGGGCCTCAGTTGAAAGCTCAATGGATTATATTAAATTGGTTACAAAGAGCCTTTTGCCCTTTTCTTTCTTTTGAATCTTTAGCATTTCTGATGTAATAATCTGATAGACAAATCTGTGTGCTTCAGTTCTTTACCATTATGGACTCCCTGCTGTAGGTGCTTAAAGGACAAATTAACAGTAGTACAATTCAAGTAACCTCTTCACCTTTTCTATCAAAGCATCAGCTGCATGTTCTTGCTTTGCTAAAGCTCTCCATATGGTTACGGAAGGACTATGACAATAGTATACAAAAAGAGCTCAAAATTCAGGAAAAAAAATGGAGTAGGGAAAAAAAGGAGGTAAAAAGTCTTTAAGTCAGTATTATTTCTGCTCTTTAAAGGTTACGCTGAATAACGGAAATGTATCATCTGCAATTTATTAATAAGTTGCTATCCTCATTAGTTAAATGGTGTTTAATCCATTAGTGATTAGCTGTGTGACCTTAAAAGATTGTTATTAATACAAAATATTACATTATGAAACTATTAAGTTATAGGAAAATATTGGTACTTTGAAGACAATCAGAATGATAAGTGTGATAGTTTTTAGAGGTACTGTACCAACATTTCCTCTGACTGATTGCATTACATATTGATATTAGCAAGTATCAGTATGTAGTGCAATCAGTCAGTGGAAAATGAGTGAAATGTGAACTAATGAGAGCTAATTGTCTCATATAATAGCAAGGACACAGAATTCTATCAATTAAATTAGTCTGAGTTGAAACAACTATCAATGTAATAATGTTGATAATATCAACCAAATTAGATGTAATGAAATAAATAGTATGCTAAAGATCAAGGATACCCATTGGCTTCGACCCCCACGTTGTGCTAACTAATGAGAGATCTTCCTGACTTTGGGCTCAGTCTGCTGGAAGTTTTGTCTAAAGTGTAGTCTGAAATGTATGTTTTATACCTGGGAGACAGGTACAGAGAAATTTTGGAACCTTCATTGGTTCCCAAAACTCCTTTTTGCCTTGTTGGATGCCTGCTGACAGGGTGAGGCGGAATAGTACAGGTGTGATGCTGAAGACTGCTGTGGCTCCAGGACACCTGATGGTGAAAGCAGATTTTACTTGTACTTCTGCAGTAAGTGAGAGATGCTGACTTGGGCAGTCCATGTTAATTGGTCCAGATGTCCAGGCTTTTTTTTTACCATTCTTGTAATAGGGCTTGGATTATAAAAGTTAGAAATACAAATTTATCTGATAATTTTTTCTATTCTTTTTGAATTCATGAAATGAAATAGAACAGTCTCTTTTTACAGTCTTAATCACCTGATCAGTTCTAATCCATCTTCAATCAACATTCAAAAAATATATATACTCAGAAGTCACCTGATGGTGTATCAAATAACCAAGGTTAGAAACTAAATATTTAATGGGCAAAGTCTTTTTCGAGTTTAAGATATGGCTCAAACCACCAGTGGTTTGACTTGCATAAAATTATTTTAAATTGCTGGGCAGATTCCCAGCATTTGGATTTTTGCAGGAAGAAGTTAAACAATGTGGTATTCGGACTAGGTGTAAGCACTGTGGAGGTAAAAAGCTGAAAACCCAAATGAGATTTGTGATGCAATGAAAAACTATCTGTAAAGCCCACCTTTTGCTACAGAGCTTTGGACTATGCCATTATGCAAGATATTTGAGCTAGCAAGAAATGATGAAAGTAATTTAGACATAGAAATCAGGTGTGCATCCATGGCCATAGAAGCTGGGCAGATAAAGGCTGGTGAAATGAGAGTGAGCACAAGTGTGCAAATTATGAAGCAAAAAAATAGAAAAAACAATAATAAAAAAGCAGTCGGACTCACCAGAGCCTTTTCTCTGGCTGAGTATAATAAAAGCTGAACAACCACCAGTGATGCAGTATTCACTTTGCCAGTCTGCATACCTCTCTGAACTGCTAGCAGTGTAGGCTGGCAGAAATACTGGAGAAAAAAACAAAACAAAAAACAGGGCTATCAGCTGTATCTGAGACGTCATGTATGCTAATCTGAAAGTCCAGTTTGAGAAAGCACTATACAGAGCAAATGATTTGGCAAAATTGCCGAATTTGACTGGTGTTTCCCAGATTGATCTTGTAGAAAATATGCAACTGTGGATGAATGCTTAGAAATGGGCTATATAACAGGATGAAGGGAATTTTTCTATTCTTATCAAAGAAAATAGACATGAATGTTACAACAATTGAGCCCATCTCATTGATATCCCTTTCAAGGGAAATTCATATCCTTATAATTCAAGATCACAAGAAACAAATGCTAGAAATATCATCATGCTACAAAAAATGGTATCGAAGGTGAGACACATATAATCCATGACACTGCGGAAACCACGTTACTGAAGAAAAGCATAATTCCCCACTAACTGCATATTTTATTGATTATTCTAACAGTATTTGATACTTTTTACATTACAGGCTGTGGGAGATGCTGACAGACATAGGAATTCAACAGGATATCGCTGAATTCGTCACCAACTTCTACTGCCAATATTAAATTATGGTGTGAAGAATTGTAGGTAAAATTAAATAGTTTATTTTGGGAAGGACATTTAAAAATGAAGGCTTTGAGATTGTTCTGAAATGATTTTGGCTGACAGAATAAGCCAAAGCTTTCACTATTGGGAATGTCTTAATTGATTTCCGATACCTGAACAACATGCTGCCCTTTGCTGAATGACTGTGAAACACTGGATTTTGGAAATGGGAAAAGGCAAATAACAAAGAGAAATAACTATCCAGATTATGCTGAAAACAGCAAGCATATATACTGACACAAGTAATAAGGATAAAATGCTTTTTAATGACTATTAATATTTCTAGTGAAAAAGGGATTCTGTCAAAAATGAGCTGAAAATATTAAATTTGTGTGTGAGGGGGGAAAAACTCAGGAAAGCAATTGAAGAAGCTTTTGGGGTGAAAGACATATGGGGATCTAGACAGAAAAACTGGATAGGTGGTGGGTGAATTGGTGAGGCCACAAAGCTACCAGTTAGACTAAGAAGTCTGGAAACTCTACTGTGACATTAGCACAGGTCGTGCTTAGACACAAAAATACTGAAGATATTCAGTAACTGAATAAATGTGCTTGTTACTTCTCTTAAAGTGAGGGTCATTGAAATACTTAATATAGCTTCTTACATGTGATTATCAATGGTTACTTTAGCGGACTTCCCAGTTTCTTGCTGTTCCTACTTTTCATTTAACAAGACTATTGTATGTGTGTTGCCATTAATTTCAACCCATCATCTGTTAATGGACTTTCCTTCTTTTTAGCACTTACTTCCCTGGCCAGGAAAGCCCTTTTAATCCTTCTGAGCCCCTTTTATTCATTCTGGGCTTGACTGTAATGCTTCGACCTGCCCTGGGTAAGCAGCCATGTTGCCCCAGGAACAGGCCAGGATTAAGTGAGACTCAGAGTCATGGTGTGCCCATGCTCTCTGCTCCTGGACATACGGCTGAGCTAGGGCTATGCAGTTTCCACTCTAACCAGTAACACTCACGAGACAATCAAAGGGAAAAGCACTGAGCAGCTGCAGTGGCTTCTTTCTATGCTTGCCTACTGGAAGACAGTGGGTCCTGTGTTTCTTTCCAAAGCTTCTGTTGGACAAGCACTACTAAGAGAGCAACGTGCGTCACTTAGTGTTTTACTTAACTCTCTGTTCACTTCAGCACAAATTTTAAAAGTTTTCATGGCCTTGAACTGGGCTTGGTCTTAATGCTATCTAGACCAGGAGGCATGGAAGTGCTGTCAAAATATCCCAGACAGGCAGCTGGGTAGGGAAATTTGTTGGTGCATCATGCAATGGAGTAATACTTGGGAAAACTCAGCTTTATGATTTTTAGCCCTTCATCCAGCTTTTTTTAAATTTGCTCTGAATACTTTATAAGCTGCTTTTCTAAGGAAATTGCCCTTAATTTAAGCGCAGAGATGTGTATATACATATATATATATGTACTTCTATCTGCCTACCTTTCTTAAAATTGCACTTCTCTCTTCCCCTCCTCCCTATTTCACTGTCAGTTTTGGTTTATTTGCCAAGTCCATTTACAAAGGAATAGAGATATGTCTTGAAGATGTTAGGGAAATATGTAGTCAAATAAGGGAAAAAAAATCCTACGAATATCTCTGAGGCAAAATAATGTGATAATGTTGAGTCTTTGTTGGGTGTGAAAGAATGCACTACTTGATGAAATTTTAGCTTGCTTATGAGTTCTCTGGTGTATAATAAGGCAAAGCATTCATTCCTATGTTTGGCCCATTAAAGACCATGCACATTCTTTGGGGTCTAGTAAGCTACTGCTATATTATAGTAAAATGCATTTGAAAAGAGGGTCACCAATAAGACAAAATCTACTGACTTCATTAGCTTCACTGTGCGCTGAGTAACTGCATTCTTTTCCACATTTCCTCTACATCTCATCTCATCTCATCTCATCTACATCATCTTCTGATCTAGATGATCTACATCATCTTCTCTTTCTGATCTAGTAATTTTTTCAAACCAAAAAACTTTTAGGCTTCACTTTTCGTTTTCATTTTTCACAAGAACTATCTGTTATGTACATTTAATCAATACTCTCCTTTTTTTTTTCCTAGCCATCTTGTATTACAAGCTTATTTTCATGAAATCAGATACCCTTTAATTTATGTCATCTTTGCTGTTCTGTTTCCAGATAGCTTCTAAATGTTACTTTTTTATTTTCCTGCAAGAATTAACATGGTTTCTTGTTCTGGATAATAAAAGTTTGTAACTTGAGAACCTTCTTAATACACGTGTGATTGTTATCCAACATAGATATGGGAGGTCAGGATTTCTCTGTAATGGTTTTTACAGGCTTGAGAAATAATTATCCCTACCTGGCTCTGTGTGCTTTGTAGTTAGAGCTGTTCTTCCCTCTAGGTTTGCTCAGTATGTGTCATTCCATATGCTCACTGGGGCAGCAGGGCTGCCATATGTGGCTAGTAGTCTCTACTGTGTGAGATCCAGATTGTTGCAACCTATTTCTATAAAACCTCAAGCATTGTCTACATATCTGCATGAAACTTTGAGGGAAAACCGGTGGGAATAGTAAATCTGCGGAAGGAAAGAGAGAAATTAATCGGCTATTTTCTCCTTAGTATACTTACTAATGAAAACATTTTAAAATACTGGTGTAATATATGAAAACATAGGATTAAAAACTTCTAGATAATATTTCTCTGGGATTTTCTACATTTTTTTTGCCTTTAGCCCTCTGCCACTGTCAGTCCTGAGTAGTGTTGTGCAATGAGCTGCAGTTATGACATCTGAATATGATTAATGGCCTAAAAATATGCTGTTTTACACAAGTGTAACTGCTTTCAAGTAACCCTTACATTTGGCTGCTGCTATATTTTATCATGTATATTGTGGCTCTTTTTTTTCTCCTTTTGCTTTTGTATTGCTTTAAAAAGACAACAGAACATGCTGTGAGTTAATGTTTCACTTGTAAAAGGTTATGGATTAAGCTCAGCTGGTTTCTCAGGGTGACACAGGGTTCATGATTAGAAGAATGAAAACAAACATGAATTGAAAATGTCACTAACCTTTATTGGGCCCTGAAAATCCCTGAGCCTGCATGACAGGAGGCTTTCCTGTTTTCAACAGGATAAAGAAGATTGAAACAAAACAGCACGGATCTTGGCTATTTACATCTTTTAATGAATGCTCTTCACGTTTGGGTCCCTTTGTCAATCTCCCAGTTTTCAAGGGTTTAGCTGTGAAAAGTGCGGATGGTATCACATACTCTTATAAACCATGGAGTAGACATCTGTCTAGGATGCTTTTTGCTCCAAATTATGCCTAGTGTAAAGGACCATGTTTTAAGCTTCATTTACGACTATGCATGTATAAGGTAGCCAATTATCCAGTCTGAGTGTTCAATAGCAGAGTGGCTGAATAAAACCATCTCTAAGTAATGCATCCAATTTTATTTTACTAAATTAAACTGGAAAAATATACAAATTGTATATGATAGCGTGTTTTGAACTTCAAAATTGTTTAATGAAAAATGTCTTTTACTTTGTAGAAAAAGAAATATCAGTTCGTGCTCTAACTACTGTGGAAGAACATGGCATGTCATAGCAAAGGTAGGAGGAATGCAAAACAGACTCTGATAGGCTGGAATGGAAAGGATTTATGATGGCCCAGAGTTGCAAATGCTGCTAATCTGGGAAGTTTTGTTTTTATTAAAAACAAACACAGATTCTGGCGCAGTATTTTAGACTTTCAAATAACATATTGCATAGTATGACTGCATTCCCCTGCATTAGAGAAAAGTTAAATATAGTACTCAACCATGCAGACTTAAATATGCTGTTTCCATATTACCTTACATTGCTCAGCTGACTTTTTCCCATTTAAATTACTGAAAATATGAAAGAATTATCATTGTTTCAATATAAGTTCTGAATAAGAAAATTGTGTGTTTTTATTCTTTTAGAAATCCTTATCTGTATGTCTGAATAACAGCCGTGCCATTGCTTCACTGATTTCATAAGGAACCTGAGGAAATACTTTATAGAGGAAGAACACCAGGGAATTCTGCAGCCAAATGTATTTCCTTCTCCCGATCTATAAATGCCTAATGGGTGTGGAATTTTTGCCTTAAAAATCACATTTACTTTTTTCTCCAAGTGAGGCAACATGGTCCAGTGGCAATATAGGCCCATGCTTAATTCATAATTATTTAACATGTCCTACTATTTCATGATGCAACTCTGACCTGCAACTGAGATTTAATGAAGTGCTTTGGCAAAGAATTAATACCAGAAGGAACACAAACCTGTGATTTTTTAGTCTCACTTCATCCAATTATAGTTTGTTCTTATGTTACATATAATCTATTTTACAGTTTGGTCAATTTGGTATAGGAATGGAGTGATATAATATTTTCATAAGGACTATTTTTTTAATCTGTAGCCATTTTTGTCTTTCGCAAATAAAGCCATATTTGGTAAAGTATGCTAAGGTATCTTACTGATACAGGATATACCACAGATTTAAAAACCATTTTAACCAAAAGCAGTTTTTCAAAGTAGTAAAGACCTCATGCTGTAAACATATGTGGATACCTAAGTCTCATTTAGTGTCAGTAATAAAATGAATCACAGAATCACAGAACAGCTGAGGATGGAAGGGACCTCTAACTAATTAATTAACTACATTAACTGAAAATTAAATTAATGACTGCTAGGTTGCTCAAAACCTGTAGAGCACTGTCTTCTTAGGCAGTTGGTCTGCAGTTGCCAAAGGAGGCCTTAAAAGGTAGCACCCAACTTGTAGCCATGTTGATACACTATGAATTCATATCTATGATCCCATACTCTCCAAGCAATTTAGCACAGAGAGGTAGGGAGCACAGTGGACAGCCATCCATATTAACCATGGGAAGAAATACCGAGGAGTATTCAGATCTCAAACTGCTATGTGAGTGAGTGTCCTGCTTTGTGAGTTATGGAATAACCTCTCTCTTGCCTCTCCAAAAAGGAGCAATAAGGAGAATAGTTTTGTTCTCCAAAACTGCCATAAATCCAAAACTGTATATGGAATGTATGATGTATCTCTAGTCCAATGAATACTTGAATATTTTATATAAAATACAACAATTTTAACATCCTGCGGTTTCATGGTTAGGGCATTTGTATGGAGAACAAAAGTTAAGGAAGGGGAACTTGGTCCTACATCCAATGAGAATACTGTAACAGCTGGAATGACAAAAGGCTGGAATTAGGAAGAGACCGCTTCTTCTCATGGATCTGCTTTGTCTGAGGTAGATGTGCTCTGGACACATTCAACATGGATCCTGCAGGCAGGTGGTAGAAAGCTTGATATGGGAATCTCACAGAATATTCAAGGTTGGAAGGGACCTTTAGAGATCATCTAGTCCAACCTTTCCACTCAAGCAGGCACACCTAGAGCAGGTGGCACAGGGTGGCATCCAGGCGGGTTTTGAAGACCTCCAGGGAAGGAGACTCCACAACCTCCCTGGGCAGCCTGTTCCACTGCT
>JAUBOD010000208.1:4525347-4544759 GCA_032353885.1 Nothura maculosa | reverse complement strand
TTTTATTTTATTTTATTTTATTTTATTTTATTTTATTTTATTTTATTTTATTTTATTTTATTTTATTTTATTTTACATTTTATTTTTTATGGGACAAGTAGTGAGTAGAGAGGCCCGCGGGGGCAGCGCGGGCCCAGTCGCCGGGGCCGCCGCGCTCCGCGCCCGCGCCGCCGCCAGCAGGTGGCGCCCTTGCACCGGCCACGCGCGCCGGGCTACGCGGAGCGGGGACGCGGAGCGGTGCGGAGCGGAGCGCCCGCAATAATTAAAGCGAGAAAGTGGCACCTGCAGCCGCTCTCACTTTCACACTGGGCACGCAGAGCTGCGTGTTTTATTTGGTTTAACTGAAAAAAATCGTGTGTTTCTTATTAGCGTTATGTGCTGTTATCTTACTCTTGAAATGCTGCTGCTTTATATTCTTTCTCTGGTTTTTTTGAATCTTGATAAGTAACTTCTGCTTCAAAGTAAATGTGCTTTATGTGGCTTTCTTTTTGTTCAGCTAATGATAGTTCATTAGTGTGAAAGAATAAGTTTTCAGAAAGGTAAGCATGAACATCTTAGTATCTTTGTGCAATCAAATTATAGAGAAACTCCAGCCGATGTGAATATTCCTGCTGGCCCTGTAGCTATCAGCATTAAAATTGAATGAGCAGATGGAAGAACAGGAACACCGACCTGGTAGGTACCCTGTGCTTCACATTTCTCTTATATAATCTCATCTTTCAGAATTTCATTAAACTCCTGTATATTTTAGACCCAAGTTATCACTTGGGTTGTAGCATTTTATCACTTCACTACTTAGTGGAGGTGATGATGTCATAAGCATCTGGAAGATTATGCTTAAACTTTGTTAATAATAATAATTTTCGGAAATTTGGTTAAGGGTATTTTTAGGTATGTAACCTTTATTCTTTGTATATACCTAGCATACGTTCACATAAAACTCTAGCTTACAAAACTTTCCGATTGTGTGATTGTATGTTGTGGAACACAGGAGAGGACAGACATGGCAACGTTTAAGGAAACCATGGTGACAAATGACTGAGTAGATCTATAGAGGTAAGAAATGCATGAAAAGTATTTACTAGATAAAGAGGCTTAGGAAAAAGAAAACTCTGCAACAAAAGGAAACCAGGAAAGCACTTAATGCCTAAAAGATCAGATCAAGAGAAAAATACCACCACCTTTTTCATAGGACATTTACTAAGCAAACTTGAAAGCTAAAACTACTAGGAATTCTGCACTCTTCCCCGACCATGGCTTACACCTGAGGTGTCCTGGGTGTGTTTTATGATGTATCAACCACACTTACACAACTGGCCGAAACATCAGAGCAAAAACTCTTTAAAGTCAGTACTAGTGTCCTAGACATTCCCAAATCTACAACAGGAAGAGTCTGGAGTGGAAGTTGCGCTAGAATTTAATGGACAGACAACATTTGCTTTCTTGTACTAGAGAAAATGAGGAGCTCCAACCATGATTCTTTGACCTGAGATGACATCATCAATGACTTAAAATGAGACTATTCAAGACTTCATGGCACAAAATTTCAGGTTGTTGCTGTTAGTTATATTATGAGCTTTTTTGTGTGTTTTGAGGAATGTGTTGTCTTCCTTGGGTCATGCTAGCATGGATCCAGTGACATGTGCGTACTTGATAACAAGAAAAATCAGGCTTCTGAATAAACAGGTGTTTTGAGGATTAATGTATTCCCTTGCCTATGAGGCTAGAGAGAGTCACCCTTCCCTATTTCATTTCCTATTCCTACTCTTCCCTATTCCTCTTTGGAGAATGCAGTTCAGTGAGTGTTCAACACATCCCTTTGGAGAATCTTTAGACTAGTCTTTTTGTAGAAAGGTGCCATAAAGCTTTTCTTCTTCCCTTATCTCAAATGGTTATCCTTTTAAACTTTTAAAAAGTTATCCTTACAGAAATTCAGGTACCATGGAAGTGTTCAGTGTGCTGATCTTTCTGTTGGAGGTTGCAAAAAGAATCAGATATATTAGGCTTAATGTCCTCAAAGCTAGTAATCTTCTTATTTTTTAAAAAATTTGATATTAATCACTATTGTGGTGGTAATATCAGACCCATGCCCCCTTCATGATTGAAGTATAGTGTTATGACAGAGACTAATGGAAAATAAATGTAGTTCAAAAAAAAAAAAAGTGGAATAAAAGTGGAATCCAAAGGAGGATGAAGAATATTGTATTGCTGCACAACTAAACACCTCACATCCTGCATTGCTCCCTTGCATGGAGATACAGAACATACCACAATGTGATGGACGAGAAGCAGACCTTGGTACCAAGTCCAACATCACTGTCTATACCAATAAACTAGGGAGCAGAGCTACATGCGGATAGAGCATTTGTCCAATGACATCCTCGTCAGGGATCCAGCAGTTGATATTGGTCCTTGCGACATAAAACTTCATAAGCCCATACATCATTATCAACTACTTGTTTTCACTGATTTCAATTAGAAAATTCTCTGAGAAATGCTTTGCTGAATCCTCGGAGGGAATGATGAGGTAGATGACTCCTTTGGCTATCAGGAAGCAATAATTATTGCTGTGCACTAAGAAAAAGATCCAATTGTCCCCTGTCATTGTCAGGCAGATGAACTTCAGCAGAAACAAGTGCGGTCCTCCCTCTTGAGAACCAAGAACTGAGCTTGGTGAACTGAGCTTGCCAGTCCTTTGCACTACCACCCAATTTCCTGAGCGTCTTCAAGGAGCACGTTCATATTGGCTGTGACAGACCCAGCCAGTACAGCCAATACGTCCAGTTACAACTGTTCTCTGTGCTTCCTACCTGTGCACAGCTGCCTTCGCAGTTTAGGAATTGAAAAAGTGGGAGAAGGAATGAAAGTTGTTAATCAATTGCAATCATGTCAACAGAGAGACCAATAACTATAGTAACCAATGTCGCATGGTGATCGGAAATATGGCCTGAAACCACAGAAGATATAGTTGAAGCAATTGAAAACTTGGGAAGGAGAAAACAAGCTTGAAGAAGCTAAAGGCTGCAAAGCCACAGGGAAAAGAAAACACTACTTCTTGACACTGGTTTCTAATCTGAATAAAAACAGAGTTCAAGGCTTGCTACAAAGGATCAAAGAGATCAGATGACTAACTGGCAAGAATGAAAATGAGGATTAGAAGTGGCAGACGGGAACCTGAACTGGAAAGCAAACCAAAGCTTTCTGCAGCTGAAGAGGCTCTGCAAAAGGGATCAAACCATCTTGGAGAATGAAAGCTTCAGGCACAATAACGATGAAATAATGCTTGCAGAATCCAAGATTGTGATAAAGGAGGCTGATTATCTAATACCATACCTAAAACGCCACACTCTGCTATTTGGCTCTCTTGTGGAACATTTTTGATGAATTAAGGCTTGGTTAGTGCAGAGATTTAGATAATGAACTAAATGATGCATTTTCTTGGAATTTAGATGATTTAAATTGTATGTTAGAAGCAATGCCATCTGTTATAGGTAAAACTTCTCCAGGGGGCTGATGGCGTTTGAGGGAGTGGGAAGTGGGCAACAAGGTTAAGTGGGTCATGCACACCTTCATGACGAGCATATGGCCCCTCTCTGCTTTAGCAGCTGGCATTATCCAGGCCGTGGGGGTGAGCACAACTCTTGTGGGATCTGTTAATTCAGCTCCTGATTAGACGGTTGATGCTGCTGAAATGGTGCCTGCCAGCTTTGCCAGAAAAGCTGCTAATGTGTTTGTTTTTGCAGAGTTGTGTTTGTATCGAGCAAAGCTTGCCTGTCAGGGGGCAGACTGTCTTTCCCTGGGTTGCTACTGCTCCTGCCTGGATTTGTCACTTTGACCACAGCTAATGTATTTGTGTCAGAAGTCTAACAGACACCCATAGGTTCAGTGGATCATTTCCCTGCTTCTGGTGTAATTAGTACGCAAGTATGAGGGCCACCAAAATCTCTGCAAACTGTTTGAATTGTGGCTTTCTTCAGCTTTGAGCTCTCCTCCTGACTATGGAGGCAATCAACCCAATCTCCAAAGTGCAATTTTGGCAGCAAAATGGTGCACTGTGATCTGCAGCACTGCTGGGTTCTTTGGTGCTGCTGGTGGTTGCCTCCTTTTACTGGGGCTGGCCTTTCATACTTACTGGGGTCTCTTAGCAAGTTCCCACCCTTAGCTGGAGTCACAGTTAAACAGACTGTGCATTTACCCCGTAACAGGAAGGGAGAAATTCAAAGATCTCTGCACTGCCTGGGGATCATGGAGCAGTCACAGTAATGCCATGAAAAGGTTTGGAGGATGTCTATTCTTGCATACAAAATTTCAATAGTAGTTGGAACTGAAAATACTTGCTTCCCCTGCAGAAATAGTGAAGTCTTGCTATTTATCTATTGCAGTGATACTTAAAATACATAGCCCATCACAGAGGGAATCAACTGTTCGATCTTCTGCAATGTTTTGGGCACATCTCTGGTCTTTTCTGCAGGCTTAGGTGACAGTTTCTCATCCCTCCCATGGCTACTTTTCACAGATCTGCCATTATTTGCTCCTTGCTTCTGCATATGGCCTGTTGCAGTGAGGAGAGGTGAGCTCAGACAGCTGCCTCACTTTGTCTCCCTGATGTATTAGTCTTCTGAAGCTTGTTGCAAATAAGTAATTCAGAAAATTTTCTCTAAATTGTTCTGAGCATGGAATTAGCTTCTTCCTTTTTTTTTTTTTTTCTTACATGAGAGATGTGGGTGGATAACAAGGGTGACAGGAAAATTACCTTTTTCTTATCCCTTGATCTGGTCCTGAGTACAGCTTAGCTTTTACTGTGCAATAAACTGGAGCTGGGATTGATTGCAAGTTATCACATGATCTTTTAGTACAAGATTTCTGAGGTGAGCACATTAGATTGGAGGACCTGCTAGGTGTATTTCAGCAGGAAGGCTAGGAATGGAAGAAAGAGGTGGTATTTTTTAAAGATTCTTAAGTTTCAAGTTTATTTAAACACAGTTGCAAAGGCTGAACTGTATATGAATATTGCAACCAAGTACAAACATAACTGGTGTAACATAGAGAAAATAATTGTTCCTTGCATAGTTTGAAACAATTTGTCAGTGTCAAATAGGATATTCGATAATATTTTTCCCTTTTACAATATGTTCTTTCCTTAAAAATCTTGAAATTTTGTGGAAAATCAATATGTCAAAGGCAAACCAATGATCTGAAGTGGTAAGTTTTTGGTTCAGCTGTGACAAGTTTCTGTAGGTTAAGTTGAACAAAACATCAATATTAATTAAAAAATTGCAGTTGTGGCTGAATTAAAACCTTAGTTTAATACCAGAATTTCATATCTAAAATGCTACAGGAATTCCCACCTGGAAATTGTGGGTTTTGGTGTCGTCTTTTCCCCCTGAGCTGGATTCCCTTCTGTTGGATGGGGAGACCTTTTCAAAGGTCTCCTTCTCCAAAGGTCTGGAGACCTTTTCAAGGCCTGGAAAGATGGATACTTCAGCCAGCAGGGAAACCACCTTCTTCAGAGCCTAAGAAGCCCCATCCTCAGAGGTGAGTGCTGACATGAAGTCACAGTGACAACATTTTCGTATCCGAATTTTGCCTGTTTGACCAAGAGCATTTGTCTGCGCTCTTTTTTTTTCTCCTTCTTTTCCTCTTATATTGAAGTCGGAAAATATGGTTGCTTCTTGCTTATTGTAATCCCAGTATTTCGGTAGATTCCCCTCCCTGGTCCTCCTAGGCTCTGTCTGAGAGTTCCATATCTCTTGCAAGTTCTCTTCCACAGGGACATCACACTGCGCTCACAGAGGTCTGCATGCCTTTCCTGCTTTATTCCTGATGTTATTTAGCTGTTAAGGAGCAGAGAAGCAGGCAGTGGTGCTGCCAGGCGGTGCTGGCGATGGAAGAGATGGGATTGTGGGCTGATTTCCTGGGTGAGGCTGGTCCAGGGAGGGCTACATGTGTGTGATGCCATCATGTGGAGCAGTGTGACCCCAGGCCAGTGCTCAGGATGTGGCAGGAGCCATTGGCTAACATGGTCTGAAGTGATGCAGAGCCCTAGGGAGTGATGCCTCTCCTGCATCTCCCATGCTGCTCAGTTTTCAAGGTTGGCAGAGATGATCCTATTCCTGTTCCAGCCAATTTTTATGGCAGAATCAGTGCCTCCCTGCAACTGGGAACCTCCTTTTAGGAGAACATCTTTCTGGAAATACCGAATGCTTTATCCAGATTTTGATGAGATGTTTATGGGTGAGCAGAGCCTTTTGGGCTGATGTGTTTCATGATCTGGGTAGAGATAGTAGAGTTTGGCAGCTGAAGTGCTCTGTGTTGGCTCATTTGTTTTCCCACTTCTGCTGGAGACTTACTGTGTTTCCTGGTGTAAGTCAACTTATTTTCTGATTTATTTCCATTCCTACTTTTCATTTGCTATTTCAATTGCATACTGCAGAAGGTGGTTTCTTCGCTGACATATTTGTACAGTGGAGCTATGTGCTTAATTAGAGTTTTCAAATAGGGATGCAATACAAATAATAATAATTAGGTGTTTAATCAGTATTTGCATAACATTGCCAGCATTTCAGGCACATGTTTTACCCAAATACTATATGGGAATTTCCCAACTTATTCTTATAATAATGATGCTTTACATCTTCCTAAGGAAGAAACAATCTTTAAGTTCTAATATTTTTGAATCTTTTGTCTGTCAGTCTCTTTCTCTGTCTCTTAAGAGGGTGTAACCTTCTCTCTTGGCGTCTGGTAAGCATGTTCCCAAACATGTAGTAAGGCTGTCTGTCCTTGAAAAACACTGTACACTAGACCGTAACTAGGCTATCCCTCACTATAGTCACCATCATTTTGAAAACCCTTTAAGTAGCCTACAGTTATAAATTCCTCGATATAATATTTTGCAGATACTGGAATGCATAGATTTATTTAGTCGCATATATTCAGCTGATTTTGTATAAAATGGGCTTAATTTTAACAAGCAGAGTATGATGTTATGTCAAAAGTTTAGTTTAGTATAACACATATTGTTGCTAACACTAGTGGGGAGAGTACATGGATATACCAGATCTCAGGCTGGTATCAAACTTGAAAATTATGCATTTGTATGACATCACCCTGAAGCTTTTGAAAGAAAAGAAGCTTACAAGATGGAAATAAATAATTCCAATATTGTAAATGACAGATTGCCATCAAATGGCAGTGATATGGCACATTGCCAGAATAAAAGTGATCTTGATTATATGATTTAACACTCATTATACCATTACCTCGCTGTGCCTTGGCCTGAATTTTACATTATCTCTAGATATCAAACCAGATTCTCTTGCTGCTAACACACTGCAGAAAACGATACTGCCTGGGGCAGGAAAGCAGTAGGTGCAATGATTGCAACTTCAGCCTGAGCTTGGGCACTGCCTACATGCTCAGCCCTACGAGTAGCTTGGCATGAGGGACACCCACCCTGCTAGATAGCATGAAGGGCAAAGACCTGCTCTGCTCTTTCTCCTGTCCTTGAAGTGTATGGTCTGCAGGTAACTGCCAGTGCCCTGAGTTAGCTGCATGGTTGGGGTGTCTTATAGTCCTGCAACAAGGACTTCTGCTAAAAACATTGATGGTGATGAGGTTAGTGTGGCTTATTCATTCTGCTACAGGCATAATTAGAAGCCTAAGGTGACTGAAGAAGCAGTGCAGGAGGAAGAGGATGCTTAAGCTAAAAAACACCCATATAGTTAATTCATTGGGTCTATCTAGGCAGCAACCTCTGCTCTATAGACACAGGGACAGTGAGTAGGTCTGGGGCACCAAAAGTGACATTTTCTAGCAACCTTATCTTTGATTACTGGACCATCAGAGCCAAGCTATTAAGTGCTTGGCATGCGGCTTCACTTAATTTTAGCAGACTGGAAAATGCAGTCAGGCTCTTTCATGAAATCGCACAATGAAATACGTGGCGTCTCTGTCCAAAGCACTGAGCTGTTAGATACAGTGCCGGATTCTTTGAAGAACTGAGGTGTTTTTGAGGGGGCAGGGGGAGTTGTTTGTGAGGGCAGAGAGAGGGCACTAGGTGTAATGCAGCTGTGTGCACTGAGGGCAGAAAGCCCAGAGTGGCAGAGGGAAAGGCAGGAGTATTGAGAGCCGTGTGATGCTGTGGCCCTGAGAAAAGCTGAGCTGCTTTTGAGCAGATTGCTGGCTGAAAAGGCGAGTTTGGAATTGTGCCGAATGAGCTGCTTCTTGGCTGTCCCTATTGTGCTTGAGGAAGCAGAATGCTATGTACATTCTTTGTGTATGAAAAGAAAAAGAAAAGATAAAAAAAGGAAAAAATATGACTGAAATGACAGGCTTCTCCACCTAATGGAAACAATTCATCAAATCCCAAACATTGTCTTATTATGTATGACTGGGAGGAAACAATAAAATGGATTTGGGTATGGTTTCTCCTTTGGAATGATCTGCTATCGGAAAAAACTTTCTGCAACATCGATTTTTTTTTTTTTTTTGCATTGGAAAACCTTTCTTTTTGTTGAACATTTTTAACTAAGTATTTTAACTAGACCTTAGTCTGTTTTGACCTTAGATAGAATATTTGCTCTGATTCATGTTGTTTCAATAACGTATGAACCTACGAGAATATGAATTTCGGAATTGGTATTCAGGAATTGGTATTCAGGTCCCCACTAGCTCTCTTTTGCATCAGTTTGCTAAATACTAGAGAAGCTGGAGACTTTTCTGCTTGGCACATAGACACTGACACTGTTTTCTAACAGCAGGGCAAGTTACCTGTTGTACTTATTAACAACAGTGTCTCAGCTCCTGATGGAAAAAATGTAAGAATAAATTAGTAGCTGTGTTGTCTTAAGATGTATGAAGGGTTCAGACCACTGATATAACTGACGTAGTTTAACTGCTCCTCAGACTGTGAATGCAAATGGTGAGCTCTCATCTCACAAGACAGCAGCTTAACCCCTGAGATGCGCAAAGGTCTCCTTTTCCTTCCCATGGAAGCTTGTCTACTGGGCAGAAATAAATGCAAAATCCATGGCATTGGGGAAAGCAGAGGTCCAAAAATTGACTGGCAAGCACTAAAAGAGGCAGGGAATTGGCCAGCTCTTACCAGTATCAGTTTTCTGTAAATCACTGCAATGCAAACATCCATGCTGGATTTTTGACTTATGGCCAATCTGTCTGTTAAGTGAGACTGTTCACTGAATCCGAAATAATGCTGCAGAAGCATAAGGAAAATCACAGTTCTGGTAATCCCTGTTTACTTTAGTGTTAGAACCCACTAGATAATTAAAATTGAGGAGAAAGGTGTTATGTAGAGTAGGGAGAGCAACACAAACACACACACACACACACACACACACACACACACACAAAAGGCAGTTTAAATGTGGTGAAAACTTTGGACCAAAAATGAGTGAAACTAGAATACTCCCAGAATTTTCCAAGAAAGACTTCTACTTATCAATTGGAAATGGCTTTCAGACTTTGAAGTTGATAAATTTTAATAATTCTTTGAAAGGTTTCGAATCATCCAAAAAGTTAGACTACTTCATGTTTTGCATGTCTGCATATCTCCTTTATAATTCATTTGCTATTTGTCAGACACTTAACAAATTATTTGAGGTTTCTTCTGATCCAAAAGACTTTTTAGGTCCCATTCACACAGAATCCTACCTGTTCAAAACACTCTCAAATGATTTGCTGAGGCAGGTAGAGTTAAATTAGATCTCTTGTTGTGTTCAGGTTTAAGATTCTGTTACTTTGGTTATTTAAATATTTTTAGCAGCTGAAGAAAAATCTATGAGCAATTAGAAACTGAGATCTTCATGAAACAAATCAGAAGGGAGTCAATGAGCTAAATATTCTTTAAATGGCCTTTGATGCAGCGTATTTCACTTGATACTTTCTTAATAGCTCCTTTGGCCATTCTTTTCCCTATTTTTTCTTTTCCTACATTAAGCAAGAAAAATAATAGCTTTGGTGGAAGTGGGAATGGAGAGGGACATGGAGGGAAAGCAGTTTGTCCAGGTAACTATAAAACTTAGGTGTGATTGAACTGTGACAGTGACTGTTCTATAATGAGTTTTTTTATCACTTTTGGAAGAAATCTCTGTGTTAATTCATCAATCTATTCATAGCACTGAGATATCATAAAGGTGCAAACACAACTGCCACATTTACAAGCCCACAGAGCTTTTTTGGATGGATGCAATGTGCTTACGTTCCCTAACCCTAAAGACTTTGGTGCTCTCTGATCAGCACAGATATTCAAGATGTAGAGAAGAACTGTGACATTCTGCAAGGGAGAGTCCTTGAATTCATCAGGTACTCTTAGAATCAGCTGCTGGACTGGGATTATTTTTAAGTGTAGTCTTGAATTTTGGCACTTGAAGACTGCCTAAGTTTTCTTTTGTGGTCTGGATTCTGTCTTAAGTCTGCCCCTAAATGTTGAGCAATGAGAAGTTTGATAGGGGAAAAGGCTGTAATATCCTCACAGATAGTGCTTTTAGGGACATCTGAAGTTTGAGTTTGCAAGTATTTAACCCAAGAGTAAGATTTCATATTATTTCACATGGTAATTTCGTGTACTATGCCTATCTTATTTAAAATATAAAAAAGTGAACACTTTTTCAATAAATGAATATATGAAAATTGAATTTATAACTGATATGCTAACTGATTGATTATTTAAAATTATAAATTCTGGCTATGTCTTCATAGACTGAAGACAAACTATACAAATAATATACATATTTAAACAATAAATGTTGAATAATAGCCTTGTTTAAAAGATTAGTTAGTATTTCTGTAATAAACATCGTATGTATGATATACATCTTAAATTCTCGAGAAAAAATGATTCTATTCAAGTCAATGAACAACTTGTAATTCAGTTCAGTTAAGTCGAGCTTTATCTGACATTTCACCTCACCTTATCTATTAAGAAGAAAATAAATTTTTATTACTTATCTTCCAACTAAAAACCCTGAGTACAAGATAATCTCTTCTGTAAAATGGCCGACATTTGTTCAAAATGTCTGTGCTCATAGATTTTTTTTTTCTGCTTCATCATCGTTCTCTTCCTCTCTGATGAATGCAGCCCATTTGGGTAATTTGCTCTGACCGGGTCTGTGTCTGGGAGATCTTAAGTGGAAAAACTATTTGCATGTTTAAGACTCCTGAGAACTGAGAGTGGCATTATAGCTTGGGATTTTGTTGGGTTTTTCCTCTATGTTAGGCCAAGAGAGACTTTGAATTTATACCTAGCAATTACCATACCAAATTTTTAAAATCAAACTGTCTTTTGAGAATTTTAATGTATAAAAGAGGAGGCTTTTCAAGCAAATCTTCTTTACTGCTTGTTTAATTCATTTTTAACATACCAGCCCACAAAAGTTTGAATATGTTTTTCTCTCTTTCCTCATCTCCTGACTTTTGTTCAAACTTGTTTTGGAAAGTTTCTTCTCTCAAAAGGAATTTGTCTCAATACAAATGGCAATTCACTGGAGCTGTATGCAGAAATACTCAGATTATTTTTGTGTTCTTTTTTTAAAAAATTAGTAATAGAAATAAAGTGTATCAACAAAAACAGCAAGGTATACTAGAATGACAATTCCAGCTGATACCTTGACATTTTTTGATTGAAGGTTATTCTGGTGTGGAAGATGCCTATGCAGGAAATTACTGACAAAAAAAGAAAAAAAGTCTACCCAAAAGCAATGTCATATCAGAACTTGCGAGCTGATTAGAACTGTGGATGTGTGTGGCCAATTGCATAAATCTACATGCTGGACCTCCATTCCAGTGACAAGAGCAGGATGCCCAGTGAAGCCCATCCCTGTGGATGCACCCAAACAGGGATTGCAGGCCATGGAACAGACCACCCTGTCTTTTGCCAATGGCATTCTTTATTTGCAAAAATTATTAAAACTAGAATATATATGTTAGCATCATTTTAAAAATTATTTATATTTAAACACCAAAGTGTAATTCAATTGCTGAAAGTTAATCGAAAGTATTGAATCTGCTTTGCAGTTTAGCAAAGCAGAGAGTACTAAGCCCAAACGGAAAGTGACAGGGTGTTTTTCTTGAGATCTTTTTGCTGATAAAATTAAAGCTCACTTCATTATGCTTTTTGATCCTGGTGGTTGGTAAAGAAAAAAGTGTTTCTTCGGTATAAAAGAAATTCTATGACTCTTGCTAATAGCTAAAACTGATGCATTAACTCTCATTAATATTTTTCTGCTTTTTTTTTTAAAGTGCTGCAATGCTTTTTAAATAGTATAGGAATAGAACTAACATTTCTTTCTCTTTTGCAGTTATGTTTCACATTATTATCAAACAAAAATATTTTAAATAATGTTCAAGTTTATGTTGCTACCATTAATCAAGAGTGGAAAGCTGTAGTTTTAAGAATTCCATTTCAAGGTGTTCTAGTAAAATGACCACTTATTAAATTTTAGTCTATAATTATATTTAGTTAGACATTCAAAGAAAACCTGCATGGAGTGTAAGTATTTTCTGATTAACTCCCATTGTCAGTGGTATATTGTGAATAGCTGCTTATTAGATTTATGGTGTTGGTAATGTTACAGACATCGTTTCCACAGTGCTTCTATTTTGTGACTTGGGATACTAGTGTTGTACTCTGCTTGTATCTTCAGGACCATCAATTCTTTCTCATTGCTTAGGCTCATTTGCTTGCTCACTCTCTAAAATGGGACTGGCTGCAATGTGTAATGGCCAGAAAAAAAATCTCAAGTTCAGATTATTTAGGGTTTTTTTTTTTTTTAAGTATTGAAAAAGTGCAGTCCACGGGGAGAGAAATGTCATTACGTAAAATCTGCACTGTTAAGAGAATGTAAAGTACAAAAGGATTTTAAGTCTGATAAGAAAATTGATTGGAGATTGTACATTGTGAATACATTAGGTTTATAAAGACAAAACATGCATGAAGTGCAATTACTGCTAGTGTTGCTATATTAGTATGAATGTTAATAGCATGTTTGTTTTTGAAATGGGTTATGCATTCTGGTAAATGTCTGCTTGAATCTAGTCATCTGTGTATCACTTGTCTAAGTACTCTCATTTAAGATGCCATATCCCTTCTTGTAGCAATAAAGGGGTAAAGCAACATTAATATTAAATAATTAGAAAAACAAAAGAGGAATGATTAAACATATTTACATAATTGAAATAACACTGAGTCGCAGTGGGAAATCGGGACAATGTTGTCTCCTTTCAAAGTAATTCATAATTCAGATTTTTAATTATGGCATATTCATTCATTTAAAGATGATTCTGGATGAGAGGGCCACTAATGAAATACAATCATTAGCATCTAAACAAAGTAATTTAGAAAGTCTCCTTTCGGGGAAAAGATTTCTAGAACATCATCAATCACACAAGATATGCAAAAACAAGCAATTAAACCACACACAAGAACTACAACAACCTTATATATTAGTAATGTACACATGAAAACATAACTGATTACAATGATTAGAGTAGGGTAGTGTGGTTAATTTGTATGTTATGTAGCAATTTCATGGAAGAATGTACCAGGACAACATATCACATAACAAATGAATGCCATATCATTGATATATGTTTTAAATATATTAACTAGCACTGACTGAAACAATATTATCAATAAAAAATCCAATGATGAGTATCTGGAACTGGGCTCTTCAAAGACATATAACTCCCCTGCTGCAAATCCTGGACTTGCTCTCTTTCTCTTTTCTCTCTTCTTTCTCCTTTTGTTGTTCTTTTCTCTTTTTTCCTCCTATTTCTCACTTTATCTTTTTTTTCTTTATTTATTTTTTTTCTATCTCTTTTCCTTCTCTTTTTATCTCTTATATTTGTACTCTATTGTATTTGGCTAAATTGGGAAAATATAGGCTTAGGAAGATGTTTCATGAGAGAAGCAGGTGCTGCATTAGTTTCTCATTAACTACTCAAATCCTGCTTTGGGCTTATAGCAACAAAGTGCTTATAGACCTAAATGGGTCAGTGATTTACAGAGTCTCCTTCCCTATACACAATTAGAGTTCATTAAACATGCAGCAGCATTAAATGGGTAGAGTAATTCTGAACGACTTTTAATGTCTGTGTGCAATGTCGTGTTAAAGGAACACAAAAAAGGCTGGTGTCTTCTTCTTTCAGTTAAATTATAATCTTTCTGGAAACCTATACCATTTCCTTCTCTCATTTAAAAAAAAAATCAGAAATACTGATGTGTTTTGTTGGGGAGCATCTTGCCGGAGGGAGGCAGGAGCATCTGGTACAGTCGTGCTGTCTTTGATAACCACCAGGCTTAGAAGCCAAAATATGTTCTATTGGGTACTCGAAGGATAAAAATACTGGTTAATTTTCAACAGTGCTCCTTCATTTGACTTTACAATTTATAGCAGTGAACATTAATGCAAGAATAGCTTGGTCGAGGAGGAGTTTAAAATTAGAGCACCTCTTCTCATTAGCCCCAGCAGCCTGACCCAGGGTGAACTGAGAAGTAATTTGCTGCCAGATCCTCATTTTGCTTCTGTTATCACTCCTTGTAAATGAAGCGCAGCAATTTATTGTAGCACCTCAAGGAGTCAAGAACATAATGTGTAAAACACATACAAAAAAATCTTTCTTCACATTCATTAACACCCAGCACATAGAGGCTGTTCACTTTTCACTCTAATGAAGGAGGGGGATCTTAAATCTAAAGCTTTCCAGCATGTGAAGAAGGCCTCTTCAGGTCATTAGACAGAAGCTGAGCTGGACTGAAGAAAGGTCATTGACAAAAAAGAGAGAATGGCAATATGATGAAAAATAGAAAATGGATAAAAGACGAGACTTTAGAAAGCTCAGAGAATGGAAAGTACATTTTTGGCATCAGTGATCAACCCTTCTTGTCTCTATGTTCATTTTCTGTTGTCGTGAAGAAAAGAATATCTGGCTTTTTATTTAGCTGGGAATTGCTCTTGTGTTTGGTCAATTCTCATTTCATCAACCTTGATCTGACCTTGCAGGAGGCATTAATAGGCTTATTTTTAAGGGAGCTTTGTCTGCTATCTATAAATTCAGCCCTTCATTTTGCTCTTTTTTTTATTAAAAACATGCAGTCTACTAGGTTTTAATGCATTCTGATTATGTAACTGACAATTTCCCTCTAGGGAAATCTTTTGTCTCACTAGTCCTGATTAACAATTTGGTTTTATAGCTGTATATTAGCCCCACATTCAGTAACATTAGGAAACTCCTATATGCAAATTGATTTATATTGTTAATAGAAAGTGAAGAAGCTAAAGAAGGTTTAGGATCACACTCTGAAGTGCACACATGCTGAATGTACAAAATAACACGTACTTAAGGGTGCAGGGCGCCAGAGCCAAGAGACATGAATCCTGGAAATGGTTCATTGATTTAGTGACCCAGTGTCCAAAGACCGCAGGGTTGAATCCTGAAGTTCTATAGCAGTCACCATTAAGAAAAACACTTCTTCTCCACAGACACGTATAACTTGCAGTGATGTGATCAGTTATTGACATATGTGATGCAAGAATAAGATGCAACAAAGTTGTTGTCTTTCTATGTTCCAGATTTAGTACTAAAACAAGTAAATTTACTTTTTCTGATAGCATATTTTTTGTCCCTTCTCATAGCCCCATGCTCTTGGGACAAACTAATTTCACAAATTAGTGTATATGTTTTACTGTAAATGCCTTCCCATTGAGTTAACAGCATGAGACCATTATCTTGTGACAAAACTGTTCCAGTGAAATCTCCTCATTAGGTAAGTAAAATCCTTTACATACAATGGAAACTACAATGAATAGTATATAAAAGATACCACATTGAATGACCATCAATCAACAATAGTATGACCTACAGCGAATTATATCCTTTTGTCTTATTGCTTCTTAAACTGATGTGCCAGTGTGAGATGCTCTTAGACCAAAAACTCCTGCAATAATAAATGAGCAGTCAATGTATCAAATGGAAGACAGAGATTGTTTCAGAACTCTCTGAGGGTTTGCTTAACTTTTCTTCAAGAGGCCCCCTAGTAAACTATGCATGCAAAACAGAACCGCTGTGCATCCAAAGCTGCAAAGTATTTCTTTTGCTGTTGGACTGGAATAGCTGCTTCCAGCATAGCAGCTCTTCACTGCCCTCTCAGTTTTGCCCATTTACTTGCTCAGCTGCTGCCTTTGTATTGCACTGCGGTGGTTTTCTTTAAGCCCAGATAATTTGACAGAGGTTAGGGAGCAACTGGGCAAACAGTCAAACCAGCAGAGCCTCTGGATTGTGAACAGTGAAAACCATGGTTTGGTGAAGAAGACTCCACAACCTCTGACATCAATTCATTAGCAGTTATACAATTTTTCCATTTCCTTAGGTCATTGACTTAGCCTCACTGATGGGTAAAACTTAAGGTAATAGAAGTCTGGTCTCAAAAGTCTTTCAGATTATGTGGTTTTAGATGGAGTGACATAACTTACATTTGTCACAGATGTACAAGATTTGCCACAGTTCCACAAGCATTTTAGCATATGTCTAACATTTTTCCTTCCCAGGGGGATCCTGATACCAGCTTGAGTAAAACTTCGGATATGATTATGCCCATTCACAGGGGTTTGTGGAGCCAAAATAAGTGCTTCTAAGTGAACTTTTCCAGGGATATTTTTCTTCTTTGACAATATTTTACATGAAATATGTAAATTTTGTGCCTTTTCCACTCAATATTGAAATGATAGCTGTGACTGGAATTACAGTTTTTGCTGGAAATGCTACTACATCTGTTTGCTTGCCTGGGACTCAGCTAAACATGCAGCCCTTTTGCTGAGCCCATGAGAGGAGTCCTAGAGCACTAGGGAGCAGAGGGCAGCAGGTTCAGGACAAGGGGAAGAGGTTACCCCTCAGACTGGAATCTGAGTGGTCAAAATGGCCATCTCTAATTGGAAAGCATGATTTGGAAATATATATATTCATGCATATATATTAGAATAAGTATATATAATATATATATAAATATGTATATTATATATACATATAAATAGTTGGTTTAATTTCCATCTGTGATTTGTTTTGCTCTTTGCTGCTCTTCAAAGCTTTTTTTATCCTCTGCTCTCTTTCATTCATCCAACTCTTGTTTTTCCACATTTTTAACTTACCCCAAGGTTAAATTCAGTCTTCTGCCTTCTTTAGTACCAGTGAGTAGAATATAAAGAGATTTTTATGCTGGTTGTCGCCCTGTGTGGCTGGGAAGGAAGTGAGAGCTGGAGCTGGTGAGCCAACCAAAGCACAGAGTATGGAAGGAGTCCAATGCTTGTCGTCCAACCCTCTGTAATTCACAGACTATTTTAGACCCTAAAATTGTGACAGCTTGCTCTTGTGATAAAGACGTTAACAAGAAGAGAAAATGACATTAATTGAATCTATTCTTACAGGTCACTCTGAGATGAGACTCTGATGATACAAAATTATAATAATAAATATGGTAGTAATTTCACAATTCTTTATATATACTGTTCACAATCCTTTCACATGCAAATGTGCTATCTTATCCTTCATGACTGAGGTTTTTGCTGCCATCCAGGCTCTTACAGAGAATTTTCTAATAGTTGATCCCATAATTACTTTATATTACAAGAACAATATAGAATACCATCCCAGATTGGTTTGTCAAGATAGCTCTAGTTTTATTACTGTTTCTCTTGGTCCTTTAGGAACCTCTCCAAATCACACATTTTCCACATTAGCAAAAGTGAATTGGATCATCAGCATTTAAACCCACAGGACATTAGTAACCACATGTAAAGAGTGCACAAACTTAAACTATTATAAAATTATAGTTTACAGATATTTTCATACACATGAAAGTGGTGATTTTAATTTGCTGGTATTCTCTGGATAGCCAGAGAAATCTTGACATGTTAATTCCTTAATCCTGAAAAGTTTTTGAATCTGGAGGCAAATGATTATTTAAATCTGAAAGCACAAGTGATTATTAGTGATTATTCATAGTTCAGCATTTTATAAATGCCTCATTCAGGCAAAGAGGAGAAATACCATTTTTCCTAAGGACTAGTTCACACACCAGTATTAAAATCGGTGGGACATAGCGAATTAAAAAAATGAAACTTCTCTCATGGTAATATCCCTTTTTTCCAGATTACTTTGTACCAGAATGGTTTTTACTAGCCAAAGCTTATGAGCTACATTTGGAATTGCAAAATCTCTACTGAAAGAAAGATGCTGAGTTTCACCCTCAGTACAGAATTATTACTCCTAATGGAACTGAGCACTTACACTCTCACTTCACCGGCAGCTTCTCCCACATATGTTCTATTGAGTTTGCATTCTATGTAATCTATTAGACAGAGAGGGTGGACCAAAGCCTCTGGATTCTGTTTAATAGCCTCAATTACAGGTGGAAAACATGCTGTATGTAAATCAGTACACACTAGACGTGATATAATTGCAAGGTCAGTGTGGACAATGTTTTGCTGAAGTGCTACTTTAAGCAAATAATTTCCCTGATGAAAGTGTATTTTTTCATAGTTGAGAGCTAATGTACTGAACTAGTATTTCAGAAACACTGCACTGTAATATTAGACAGCAGAGAAATAGTAATAGCCAGATTTGCCAACTTCGACACCAAGAACCTATTTTAGTAGACAATGTGACATGTATCCACCTGTATTTCTAGTAGTATTGAAGTACAGTATTCTTAAAGTTGGCCTGTGGAGTTAGAGGGGAGAAGACTGTGGAGATTTATTTCACAGTTGTAAGCAAAGAAGTCAAGAAGATTATGGTATCTGTTTAGCTGAGATGCTGACAGCATGATGGAAGAGGACTACAGCAAAGTGCAACTGGTTGGCCCTGGCACATGTTGCTCTTTCAGAAACAAAGTTTCACAATGCCTATATGGATTTTAAAAAAGGATATCTATGCTTTATTGTAAACAATTAAATTTGTTCCAAATGTAAATGTGTATTATAGACAATGCATTCAGTTTTATTTTCAGCTACTGTCAAGATTTATTTCACTTAACAGCAACTTTCACTGACTTTTGTAGAGTATGATCTCATCTGACACATACATAGTCAAAAACTCTTGAGATATTGAGATCAAAATGCTTTTAAACAGATTATAGCGGACAGCTGCAGAAAGATCCCCACTATCAATTATTTTCATAAAATGACTGAGCATTTTATTCTTCCATGTAGGTGTAAATTAGGCAACTCAGTGGAATGATATCTGCCCTATGAGCAAAGACTGAGAGGGCTGGGCCTGTTCAGCCTGGAGAAGAGAAGGCTGAGGGGGGACCTGATCACGGTGTATAAGTACCTTAAGGGAGGCAGTGAGGAGGATGGGGTTGGCCTCTATTCACTAGTGGACAGTGATAGGATGAGAGGAAATGG
>JAUBOD010000208.1:4499139-4525247 GCA_032353885.1 Nothura maculosa | reverse complement strand
TGCAGGGGGGTTGGACTAGATGACCTCTAAGGTCCCTTCCAACCTTACACATTCTGTGATTCTATGATTCTATGAATATAGTAGCTTACAATTTCCTAAGTAGAATTACTAACTTGATTTTGGTATGATTACTATTGTGGGAGGAATGCCTACAATTATAAAGCAGAGTATAAGCTGTAAGAATTATGATGCAAAAAGTATAACTAGAAAATCATAACATAAATGTAAACAATAAAGT
The DNA here is from genome assembly GCA_032353885.1 of Nothura maculosa. Taxonomy (NCBI): domain Eukaryota; kingdom Metazoa; phylum Chordata; class Aves; order Tinamiformes; family Tinamidae; genus Nothura; species Nothura maculosa. The sequence continues at coordinate 4,525,009 of JAUBOD010000208.1, read as the reverse complement.
ACATAAACTATATCAAGATAAACCATTGCATGCGGTCATTTGGGATGCAAGAAATCAACAGGGTTTTTTGCCTCCAGTGATCTGTCTTTTTCACCTCTGTAATCTGGGGACTGAAAATTGAGATGACTATCTAAATTAATATATTTTCTTAATTCTGCTTTATTAAGGTATAAGTAAGCTAATTATTATACAGTAACTTCTGTTGAACACTGCAGCTACTCTTTTTCCTTAAGTTAATTTTCCATCCTGTTCCACATAGGAACTAATTTCTAATCTATTATGAAATTCAAGAGAGTAAGCATCTGGGTAGAAAGGATGTTTATCAGCAATGGCCTAATTTGCTACCCATAAGTACCATTATTCATTATTACTCTCATTATAGTGCAAAAGACTTGAGTTGGCCTTTCAAGTAACACGATTTGTAACTAGATGGAGAAAGTTAGGGAGAAATTCCTCCTAACTCATTTTGCAAACTCATTTTTCTATTCAAACCAGAAGTAGCATGAACCGTTCCCGAAGGAAAGCACCAAATGTGACATGGTAGCATGTGTAATGGTTATCTGTGTTTCTCCATCCATGCGTCTCTCCTGTTTCTTCTTTAATGTAGTCTAATGACTTTTTGTTACACTAACCTGACTCAGAGAGTGAAAGACAGAGTATAGCAGGAAGCTCTATCAGATCTTTGTGCTGTGGTCTACACACTATGTGTGCTATGACTGATTATCAGCTCATGCTCAACAGTCCTAAAACTGAGCTCTTAATTCTTCCTTCTCCTCTTGTTTGTCAGTGTTAAAGGTGCCATGTAAATGAAAATTGAGAGGTGGTTATTTTAGTCCTGTCTGTTTGATTGGAATGAAGCTGGACAATGTCAAGGAAATGGTTTAACAGTGCAGTACAAAAGGCTAAATATTCAGTGTAGATCTGGTCCATAACTATATTTCACTTATGCGTTCTTTTGTGTTACTTGCAGTGTACTTCGTGGAAGATAAACTCTTTGATAATTCCTGTCTAAGAATATCTAGTAACTATCAAATTTATCTAAGATGCAGAAGCTGACAAGGTCGGGGACGATCTCCATTCACAGGATGTGGCATCAGAAAGGTGAGTGTGAGTGAAACAGATAAAAAGAAATTGGAGATTAGAGCAACACTGAGCAAAAATGGATAAATAATTCTTAGCAAGTAATGTCCCTGATTCCTTTGTACCTTTTGTTCGTGTTTTTTTTTTTATTACTTTGAGTGATTTGAAGTAAGTTCCAAGGTTATTTCAGCCAGTGGATTTTGATCTCTTGGCTTTTCCTGAGCAGATCTTGTCACATATTCTTTTGTTTCTCTTCTGCCAGTCTGCACATAAGTACAGCACAGCTGGAGGGTGAAATCGAGTTACTGGGCCTTTTGTTCATCATGAGAGATGAGGCAACAGTTTGAAGTGTCAGGAGCAAGATAGTTGAATATTTGAGATTTACCAGACTATGTCAGTAAAGCCTTTTCTGAGACACTGAAAAAAAATGCTGTCTTACCTTGGTGCAGTGTGGTAGAGGACATGGGCAGAGGTAGAGAAGCCTTCCTGTTGAGAGGAAATGCTCACCTGAAATGTCCCCTTCCTAAGGCAATTTCTCCATCTTTCAATTAGCTTTTCGATTGGAGACTCCTAAAAATTTTATTCTGGAAGTGCAAGTCCCTGCAGAGCAAATTGAAGTTTGTGGGTGTTAAGCTTATTTCCCTTGTTTAGTTTTTGCAGACCATAGGTTTGAGATAGCAAAGTATGGATCTCTATGGAAGACAGAGTGGGGAATAACAGAAACTTCTCATTCTCCTCTCACAAATTGCATGTGAGGTAAAATTTGTTCCAAATTTCACAGTTTCTATAACCACTCGACAGAAGCATAGAATATCTGTGTTATGAACAGGACTGTCCTGAAGTGTTTATCCAAAATGATTTTCAATGTAAGAATAAGTTCTCAGTTACAACAGTGTATGCGGAAAGCTTCAACTTTTACAGGCAATGTTGTTTTTTTTTATGGAAACTTTTCTTAAGACAAAGAATCCGATTTTTCAAGACCAAGATTTTCTAGATAAGGATAAAAGCTTTTTTTTCATTTTTTTCTTTAAGTCAAAAGAGAATAATGTGCATAATAAAGTGTTGATGCTTTCAGATTAACATCCCTTTTGCCTCGTACATTTGGTCAGGAAATCAATTTATTATGTACTGTGATTATGAACAAGTGCAATGTCATTGGCAAAAGGCAGAGTTAAGTGATCAAATTACTTTTCACTAGGGTAGGTCTAAGTAGTACTAACAGTAACCTCCCACTTTAATACTTTCTGTTGATGTGAATATTCCTCAGACACAGGCTTCCCAGTTCATGTTGGAAAGTGTTCCCTCTTTAATCCATACCCTGTTGATTCTGCAGCTCTTTGTGTGTGTTTGTATTATTGATATTTTAATGGCAATCGTATATAAAATAAAATTAATTTTTGTGATCTGCTGTACATAAGTAGGATATCTGAAAGAGAGAAAAATAGAAACACTGAAAGCCCTACTGTAGATTTCAGTCATCTAGCAGAAAAAAAAAAATATATATATATATATAGCTGTATGGATACAAAAAAAATTGCACCAAACTAGGAAACTCTGTTTAAAAATAATCACTTGCATGATCTGATTACATTAAAAAGAACGGATGTGGGTGCTTGTTCTACTTCTGCATTTGGGTGAACACATTTCATAAGATGGCTGTCCCTTGTTGATACCAGCCTCCTCCAGAGAGAAGAAATTTGCTTAAAAACAGTCAGTATTAGAACAAGAGTAAAACACATTCACGACATAGATGAAATAATTGTAATCAGAAGAGAGGAGTTATCACACTAAGAGGATTTCTGTGAATAGATGAATTCTATGTGTAACATAATCAAATTGTCAACATTGTTTAGTCTAGTCCTACTTTTATTCATTTCCTAGATTTTCTGATTAATTTAAATCATGGTTAATTGAGTAATAAAACATTCAAGAAAGTTCAGCTATAAGAACAATTTACCAGAGATGATTTCCACTTGTTACATTTTACTATATTCAATTCATTATTAAAGTGTCTGAAAGATTATTAGAGAAAAAAAATCTTATGTTTTTGACTCGGGGATACTAAATTCTGAAGCTCTGTAGGAATACATTAAAGGGCTTGGTAATACCTAATACCAAAGCCCCAGTGTCAATAAAATTGTTTTTATATGTTATAAAAAACCAGAAGTTTAGGGAATGTCCCAAAGGAGAATATCCAAGGTCTAAGAAAGAAGAGGTAGGTTTTTAACAAAACAATTTTGCTCACATTTATTTTATCTACATGCATAATATGATGAGTGGGGTTTGCACAGCTTATTCAAAGGTGAAGCATGGACAGGGAGAGATTTCATATAATTTATTTGTAAACTTATTGCTAAGTGAAAGGGAGAAAAAGACAGCAGAGCAGAAGAGTTTATTCGGTTATACTTGTCTGCCAGCTTGAGCCTTCTGCAAAGTGCATGAGCCTGTCTGGGACCAGAGAATTTCCTGGAGTTCAGTTAGCCTGAGCCTGGCTCAGGAAAGGAGCAAATCCTTGCAGACGTGGAAAATAGCTGGCTGTGGTTGTGAGAGGAGACGAAATGAGACAAAGAACATCTGTTTGCTCAGTGTGTGCAGGCACGTGTGAGCGGAAAGCTACTGGCATCTCCAAGACGATTATAAATGGAACCTGCAGTTTATAAGTTTGATTATGTTAATTGTTTTCTGGAAATACTCTTCTTTGTCATTAATTATGAGCTTAGTTCTTGCCCAGCTTTTTGAGGGGAGGGGGAGTGCGGGGAGACTCAATCAAGCTCAAATAAGAGCCTTTCTAGCTGCAGCTGCTTTATTTTACTATATATTCACGGACTGGTCTTAACAATACCAGCTATAAATTGGATGCTATAATACATTTAACCTGACATTCTGATAAAAATATCATAGAGAAAAAAAATTATCATTCTTTAAAATGGAACCTGATGAGGCAGAAATGGACAATCTAAATACCATTGCTCCGAATGGGTGAGGTGGACAAACGATGATGGAGTACATTATTCCACTCCACTGGATGAAGTGACTTTCAAGGACTGATTAGCTCCATGTCTGAGAGGGTTAGCCCCCTGCCTGTTATAACAAGTGCCTATGAAAGGGAGATCTGATCTGACAACTAGCTATGCCCACCGTGAAGTTATTTCAGTACTTTCTCGCCTAACAAGTTGATTAATCCCATCATCATTTGAAAACCTATTTTATATTGAATAAATCATTTTCTAATAAAGAGCAGTTAGGAGGTGTAAAACTTTGACTTCTTCTCAATGGTGTTATCAGCTCCACTACAGATTTTGCCATTTCTCTTTCTCAGTTCTATGTACTGAAGATGATTTTTTTTTTCAGGCTGACTGAAAATTTTCACTTTAAACATATGTCCTTTAATAACTTAGTGTAATATCATGAATCGTTTGCAATAGAAAAATGCATATATTTCACTGTAAACACCAAAGATATATGTCTACATTAATTCAATTCCTTCCCATTTTTTTCTTTATTTCTACTGTTAAGCCAAGGATAATATAAACAAATGATTGCTGCCTCAGGGACCACATGACAAATGCATCAGTATACCCAAGGTAAGGCTCCAATATAATGTCTTGTATTTGAAACATCACATAATTGTTTGAAGCATTTAAGATACATTTGCGGACAGCCTGTGAGGAAGAAAAAGGGCTCCAATTATCTAGGTAAAGTGCTCATTCATGTACTTAGAAATGCTAAGATTTGAAAAATACAGAGCTTAGCATTCGGTGGAACTGCAATAAGCATAGTATAAACATCAAAATAAACATTTTGTTTTTGTGAAGCATTTCCTATAATGACATAACATTAAAAACTCCTCTAAAAGCAGGGAAAAAAAATTCTTATAATATAAGTCCAAGGTATTCACATATATTTAAATACTAATTACTTTCTAGGACAAGACTTTTGTACTGAGAATCTGAAGCTCAGTAGTTTGGATAAGATATAAATTGACAAAACTAGGAAATAGCATCCAGGAGAGAAAAAGTTGCATTAATATAAATCAGAAAGGTTAAAATCCCTATGTTCCACATAACTGAAAAAAAAACCTAGAAAAATCAAATATGTCCTTGGGAGTTGGGGAGTGAACAAGGGAATACCCAGCCAGTCTGGGGGACAAAAATTTTCTTAGTAAGACTGATAAATGGATCACAGTGAGATATATTTGATGGAGACTGTTAGCTTCTTCCCTGGCAGCAGTGGAAAGCCATGAAGGAACTGTATCCTTGTACTGTGACGCTGCTCACTCATACCGGTGCCTTGCTGTTGACAGGTTGTACCATGTCCCTATAGATGCCATCATATACATCAAAGGAAAGACTGCTGAAGGATGAGGAGAAGGACCTTCAGCATCCTTCACAGTGACCGATCACTGCTGTGTTGGGTTTCCTGGGCAATGAAAGTTGGCCTGTTAATTAATCTGTGCATGGGAAGTAGAAGGTTCCATATGCGTGAAGGCTTCTTAGCTAGATTTGCCAATCACTTCCCCTGTTTTCTTTTTACTCCACTTTTATCCTTTAATGGGTTACATATTGTTTTCCTTTTTCCACAAGCGTAGAAGATGTTTTTATATTGCCTTCCAAAGGGGCAGTATTACTTTGGAGAGCAGTTATCATGAGAATATTGCTAGTACTTGTGGAGTGTGTGAGTTGGACAAGCAGCAAAAGAAAAATCTTGGAATGCACTTGAATCCACAGCCTGGATTCAGCCCTGTCCACTGCCCAAAGGTTTTCACAACATGAATCTGTCCAACGCCCAGATGTGCCCAACCTGACATGTTGTCTTGTACAACCATCTGGAAGTTCACTGGGTAGATAGGACTGAAGGAAGTAGGAGCAGCTCTTGAGCCTCAGAGCTTGGCTATTCCCTTGTCAAAGCCAGGGTTTCTGATTTCAGGCCATTTCAATATTTTTTTCAGATATTCAGTGACTATCTTATGTCGTTTGAATGCTGAAGCCATTCTTTTGCAGACATCCTTGCAGGTAGATGTGCCACTTTCTCAATTGCTCCTAGTGACTTGGAGCATGCAGACAGTGTCAAGTGACACTGGAAATAAAACTAAATAGATCTATTTAGATTATTTTGTTTCTTTTTTTTTACATGGAAATCCATAATACACTGTGAACATTTTTTTAAAATATCTGTGTTCGATATTTGAATCGTAACACTGAATAGTAAAATAATATAACATAAAATAGTAACTACTGTTAATAGCTAATAGTAAAAGTAATAATGTGACATAAAATAATAAAATTAATTTACTAATGTTTTTGAAAAATGTACATTTCCCTTCAAATGTTTGAAGTTATTTTCTTCTACTGAAATCTGTAGGATTTTTCAAGGTATCTTATTTAGTTAAGCAGGACATTATTTACGTTGGTCTCTGAAAATTTTTAGTATATACATTTGAGACATTCATTTTGGGGCTATTTTGTGTGTTTAAGAGCTTATATCTTAGCTAGCTTTTTTCAGGGCATGAGTATCCCTAGTTGAAAACATATCAGGAATTACAAATTTGTTTCATTTGCCCTGTCTTGTGCTTCTTAAACTATGGGAAAGGAGTAGTATTACAGTAATAGTAATGGCTAGGAAAGGAGAAAATAAAAGCTGAAAGTTCTAATCAAAACTGTAATCAGAAAGATGACAAATGGTGGAGATTATTAAATTTTCTTTGCTCCCTTGATGAATTTAATAAAGAACTAATCAAAGATCATTAGAAGGCTTTTGTGCTTGGTGTGCATTGTAACTGGATTGCAATTGGAATTTACGTTTTAGTGGTTATCTAAGGTTGAATTGGACATGTAAATATGTAAAAGGGATATTTTTAGTACTTTGCTTTTAAAATATGTATTTAGAAATGTGCAACCATTGCATTTTGCTTCTTAGCTTTATAAAATAAAAGCAGGCCACCTTTCACAAGGATTAGAAATTTAAAAATTGATATCACTACTTAGTTTGAATTTTCTAATGATCTTTGATTACTTCCTTTAATTTTGAAGGAAAATTAGAAAACAGATGTTTAATTCTCAGGGAAATATACAAATACTCCAACTAGTAGGATTGCTGATAATTCATACAGTGTCATATTAATATTGAAATTTGCCTGTTAGTCTTCAAGGCTACTTTAACATCCTTAAATTTTAAGGCATGCTTAAAAATCTCCTTTTTATATCAACTGTTTTGTGCTTTGTGTAGAGTAATAATATAGACTAGGTTTAGTAGCTGAGGCTCTTACAGTATGATAGCATTTACTATTTTTTCTTCTGACTCTTTATACTTACAGTTTGTGGTTGCATGATGAAAGAGAGGTTTGACCCTTCTGCTTTGGATGAATTATAGTCAAAGGATGATTAATGTTTGAATATGCTGGAAGAACATGTACATTTCATATACCTAATTTATAGGTAGTAGAATAATAGTAATAAAAAATCTTCAAGCCATTTTACAGCAGCTCGCTGGAGAGTCCAGTTGGTGGCTACTGGTTATTTCATTTTCATTTCAACTCTGTCTATGGGTCAACTGACTAATTTCTGTCCCTTTAAGTTTGAAAATATATAACAGCAGTGCTTACTTTAATTTCAAGAACTGATCTATTTTTTAGCCACTGACTAGAGTTTTGCTATCACTATTGCTTTAGCATTTTGAAAGATTTCTTGTAGAGATTTCTTTCTATATGTAAATATTAAAATAATTAAATGATTATGGGTTTATGTCACAGAGTAGTGACACTTCATCATTTCTATGGAAACAATAGAGAAATTTAAATTGAATTTATTGGTATTATATAGGACATACACAAATTCATTAACAAAATTATTATTATGAGAGAAAATTTGAAAAAATGCTTACACAAGAGGTAAGCATGTTCACTCCAGTGAGATTTAACCTGAATGGAACTTTATAAATCAACACATTAGAAATCTTTAATTTTATTTTTCAAAAAAATTGAAAATATCTGGGTGAGAAAGAATTGACTTGCTAGCCTAGAAAAGAGTTACTTGAAGTCTTATCCAACTCTGCCAGAATCAGTGGCAGACTCTCCTTAGTAGCAGTCGATGTGCATAAGGTCCTTAAGATATTTACTATGAAATATTTATAGCATTTTTGGAGCATGTCAAAATGTCTGTTTTGCCTGCAAATCAGCTTCTGAATGAAAAGCCTATTCAAAAGGAGAAGAAAATAACATTATCACCCAATATCTAATATAGATGCATCCATAACCTGAAGTTTGAATGCACAGTGTCCAGAAGCATAAATAGCTTTTTCAACAGAAAATTTGTTAAAGAAAGATGGGACATTAGCACCCAAAATAACTTGATCATAGTTTCAGGAATAACACTTTCTCAGCCTAGTGGGACGTGGAATCAGAATCAGAGCACGGTTAGCTTTGGCTTGATTCCATATTGTTCAGAAATTGAAGTGACAGAAAGCTTGGCCTCTATAAATTAGCAGGCGATGTAAATTACTACGTGTGTAATGAACAGGTCAGCAATTTCAAAGCCAATATAACTCTTTCACATCATCAAATCTCCAAACGCAGGAAGATGTCAGATAATGGTGAAATCCTAGTAGATTCTCCTTCTGCTATTCATTCTGCAAAAGATGTAATTGTCCACAAAACAATACATCTTTTCAGTCTATTTTAACAGTGAAATAGTAGTATTAGATTAGCAGGTCTATTATAGACCTATGTTTGTTATAGACCTTATAGACCTATGTTTGTTATAGACCTATATTCATTCTCGTATTAAGGGCAAAGAGAAATGTAAGACCTTCTTATGCCTGTGGAGGACCTAACTTCAGGTAGACTATGGCTACCCTACCTTTCTGAGCTGCTCCAGGGAGCTGTCTGTGTTGGCCAAGGGTACAGAGATGCTTGTGCCAATGCTACCTCCAGCATGGGCTGGCTGCATCCCAGCCTACCCACAGCAGGAACAAATCCCAGCCTCGTCTGTGTATAGGCTGATCATGGAGTGAACCATGCTGTCAACATTGCCCATGTTTATTCTTGGAAGTTAATGAAAGTAAGTTTTACCAGTAAAACTAGGAATCTACTAATGGAGATATACCAAGATAAAAGATGTTGAGTCTGGCTCTTCGAGGAGGGAGAAAGAATGTGATTTAAGTCTCTGCATAGCCAGGTGATTTCCTAGGACCAACCACATGAAACTCTGGAGAATAATGAGCTTCCAAGTTGCTATAACAGCCAAGAAAAAATCTTTTAAACTTACAAATTAAGACTCTGAAGTCTTATAAAACTTAAAAATCTTGCAGTCTTATGTAAATCTTCAGTCAAACTTGAATTTGCCCTTCTTCAGCTTCCAGCAATTGAGACTTATTACATTTCTTTGAAAAACTACAGGGTCCTGTACTACACTTTTGGTACCTACATATATCACAGAATCACAAGATGGTTAAGGTTTGAAGGGACCTCTAGACAACATCTAGTACAACCCCTCTGTTCCAGCAGGGACACCTAGACCTATATTTGCACATGGCAGAGGGTGGCATCCAGGAAAGTTTGGAAGATCTCCAGAGAATGAAACTCCACAACCTCTCTAGACCTGTTCCACGTATAAGTGTATACATCTATAAATTTTAGTAGATGATGATGATGTTACTCCCTCAACAACCCCTTTAGCTAGCTAAATAGATACAACATATTTAATCTTTTTTCACTAAGACATATTTCCTAGCCTTATGTGTTCTTTTATTGAAGTCCCTGGTCTTGTGTCCAATTCTTTTCAATTTGACTAGAAAATCCAAATATATTATACCTGCATCTATTATTCATTTTTACTTTATTTGGGCATATTGTAAGTGCTTCTGAGTGTGTAGGCAGCGTAGAGGCCAAGGATTGAATATGCTCTGAATCTGAGACATTAATCGCTTGGGTTTTTATTGTTGTTGTTGTTTGTGTAACTCATTACTTTTAATCCATTGAGTTCAGCTGTTCTTTGGCAAGAAATGGAATGCCTTCCAAAGGAAACTAAGAAATAGGTGATATAAAGTATAAACCTTCACTTTGCAGCCCCTGGTGAGAATCAGTGTGTTTGCATGCGGGGTTGTGCCCTCAAAAATTGTGAGCACTCCTAGAGCCGTGCAGGACCGAGGAGCTGGGATGTGACCTAAGCAGAGGAGCGATGCTTCTCCCAGCAGCTGGGCAGGGAAGATCGACACCCCCCGTCCTCCAAGCGGGAGTGATTTTCTGGCCCTGGTCCCTTCCTCCTCGTAACATCTGCACTGCTGTATGGCAGCCTGGTTGTATTCCTCTCTTCATACCTGGGGTGCATTCAGTCAAGAGCTGGAAAATAGATCTATAGCAGTGACAGTAGAGGGTTGTGTTTAGCTTTTTTTTTTAGCACTTTCCATTTGGAAATCTCAGTATGCCTTACCAGAATCACCATCCCAAAGACAATCTAAATTTCTCTGTCAGCAAAACTCCAATTCTGTTATTGGCTTTATCATTGCTGTTGTTTATTCGATTTCTTATGTGTTACTGGTGAGGCATTGTATTGTAATACAGAAAATATGAGTATAGCTGTTTATAGATTCATACCTACTCAGTATTTATCTCTAAATTAGTCTTTCACTTTGAATTAGAATAATTGGTAAAAATATTTTTTAAAAATATTTGTGTCATTATATTTGAGTAAAATAAGATGTAACTGAGGATAAAGTACCAGTGAAAATGGTATGTCCCCAAAACACAGAGTCAGCAAAGAAGTGAGGCAGCGTGGTGCCCCGGTGCACCCCTGATTTTGGGAGGTACTCGGGCTGCTACACTGTGCTGGTACCTGAACACTGCTTTTCTGACAGGGACGAGTCTGACTGAAGATGCAGCGGGGGTATCTGTAGACACTGCCACTTCCTTTACTGTGCGCTACCTATAGCAGAACAGAAGTATTTCAATATCCATATTTACAGAGAGATGCCTTTCTCCCTCAGTCCCTCTCCATCCTGTGACTCCTAGTACTAAAAATAAGCACTTGCTTTTCGGATGCTATTTGCCTTTCACTTTTGTTCTAGCCAATTTTGTGGATATAGGGTGAGAAAACAAGTCAAAAGAGAGGGTTACAATGTTGTTTTCTTAGAGCCATAATGTGTGTTGCATTTGTGCTACTGACTTGTTTTCTTTTATTGCATAATAAAAAGTGAAGAAACCAGGTTCTTTGTTATGTCAGTAGAAAATACTTCTGCCCCCAATTTAGCCCTCCAAATAATATATAGAAATGAAAGCATAATCCATAGAGTTTTTCAAATAATTGAACAAATTGTACTGCAATACTTCCTATAGTTCTATAGGTCCACCCTGGAAACCCAACATGCTGGCAGCAAAATATATCTTACTGCTTTTATACTTTTAACTGACTTTCCATTACACAGTGATTTGCCAAAGCAAGGCATGCTCAACCTGCTTGTAAATTAGACAGTATTATAACTATTACAGAAGCTATAAAGAGGCTTGAGTCTTGGACTGAATTAACATTCATTACATGTGTCAATAAAAGGAAAAAAGTCTTTAATCGAACAAGTATTGCTAGTGAATTTCTTATGACCAGCCTAGGCATTATTTCATACTCTTCTCCTTAAATATCTTTGTTAAATTGTGCAGATAAAATTATGTTCTATCCTATTACATGAAATCAGATGAAATAATTAAAGAGTTAAATGAAATGTTCCTATTGAGAACTGAAGGAGCTGTGGTTGCCTTTTAATATAAAATAGTTTCTGATTTATCAATCTTGTTGAAAAATTAGAAAGCATTTTCTGTACTTCCATCTTGTTGATATATTTTTAGCATCAACTACAATTTGTAATTAGCTATTTACTCTATAAATCATGGTGAAAGTATGTTAAAACTTCTTTTGTGCTCTTATCGCTTTTTAAGGAGCACATTTATGCACAAATTGCTTAGCATCTCTGTATCAAAGCTTTGATCTCCTGCACTATCAATTGTTGGCTCAGGTACAAGAGGCTGTAAAATATACAAAGCTGTCTGCTCTAGACTCCAGTTGAAATAAAGAAGAAAGCTGCTTATACACAGACACTCATTAGCTAAGTCAGTCAATATTTACATGATGCAAGCATAAGGCTTTCTTTATGTTAGAGTAATTATAAAGGAAGCAAAACTTCCTTTCAAGAGACTAGGATTTAAAATTAGTATCTTTAGATTTCCTTAGCTATATCCCTTGCCTGACTACAATCTTTTTTTTTTTTACATTTTCTTTCTTTGTATGAAGCATTTGCTCAGCTTTGGTAAAACATTAAGGAGTGCTTTATGATTGATATATAAAGCTGTTTCTTTTTGCCTTAGAACATTCTTTGAAAATGTCATCACACTGCTTTTATTTTTTGTGACTAGCTTTTTTTTTCTGGTATATGTATTTCCCAAGTTCAAAGTTAAAACTGAATGCTAAACTCTTCACACAGTCTGGTTTTAGGAATTAAGCTCAAGACTGTACAAACTGGCAGCTTTTAGCATAGCTAAATTCTCTTGCAGACAGAAAGATATGTACATATGAACACAGATACATTTAGGTTAAATACATCTACTGATGACTTCTCTTTCCAACAAATTAAGGCTAGAATCAACAGGGTGTTTTATGCCTCTCTCCATTAGGACTTTGTGGCTGATCTCTTGCCTACTCCTTTCCAGCCCATCAGACTCCTATAGGCAGGGAAAATGTCAAAGCTCTGTGTCTTCTCATTATTTCAATATCTGAAAGCAGCATCCAAATGTTGTCATTGCAAATGCTTGTGATAGTAAACACAGATAACAGCAGTCTCTCCAGCAAAGAATGGAGAAGGAGGAGGAAATGATTTCTGGCTTTATATCCATAAAAGAAATATATGTTCTATAGACATATGCTCTATAGAATTATCAGATGTCTAAGCCTGGAAATAAAGTTAGATTTTCAATATTCCAAAAATAGTGTTTCTTGATTTTTTTTATTAAGTTATGTCAAGACTGCTTTCAACATGAGGCTCAGAGCCTATTTTTTTAAAAATTTGTCTATGCACATAAAGATTTTTTTCCCAGCTATTACATATCTGTAATATCTGTTATTTGTATAGTCATATCATTGCTGTATCATTTCCAAGGTGAATTATGTTAAGAGCACTTTTGAGTGTAAAAGCATTTCAAAATCTATTTCAGAGATGAGATACTCTAAGAATGCAAGTGATATTATTTGTAGATGTCACCTCTGACAGTTTTGGAGAATTTATATGTTTCTTCAGTGGCTCTAGTAATGACTGTTGTTGTTGTTATTATTATATCCCATAGTTGTTTGCACACAGTCCTTATTTCCTTAGGAGAGATATTTAATGATATGACACTGCAGATGTATATGTCTAAAATAAAAGTAAACAAAATGTTTAATACGAGGAGCACACACATAATTTAAGCTTCCCAATGCAGACAGACATACTGCATAGTAAAACCTAGAGCATAAAGCAACACTTTGTACTCCCTATACAAGGGAGTGAAATGGTTTTGTTCTTGCTCTACTCTGAATCATTTATTTGTGAATAGAAATCCCACTGATACCAGTGATTTTTTATAGCTGAAAGAATGGTGACCCAACTATTTTTCCTTTTTTATTGCAGTTCAGCTGCAGTTCAACTGATCTTGCAGTCCAAGGGAACTGCATAAAAGAGTGCGAGTCCAATTGGTTCAGCATGCTGCTGAGCTACCAGAGCTTCCTATGAACACTTCCCTCTCAAAGATTTTCTAGAAAGCCAAAGGGATAACTCCCATGGCCTCCAAAACCTGCGAGGCTTCAGTCATTGTAGCTCTGCTATGACTGAACACACCTTTGTTCTGGAGTCACCATCCACCACTGCTTTGTCACCTCTCATAAGCCCAAGTCGCAGAGGGCAATAAATGTCAGTGGTTAAATGCATTTCTGCCAGAACATAGCCTGGGTGAGTGAAGTCAGAAGGTGTGGATGAGGTTTGGAGGTCAAACAAAACAGAATAAGCTACAGAAATTGTGGACATGTACTGGGGGAGGGAAGGAGAGGGAGCAGGAGGGAAGAAGAAATGGGGTAAAGGAGGATTATTTCCAGGCTGTTTGTAAATCCAAAGGGATTCTGTTTTGGGGAATTATTTCATATATAGGTGTATATATACATACACATGTGCATTTATACCTATATATATATTATATATATATATATATATACACACACATTGGCTTGGAAAAGAAAAATAAGAAGTCTTTGTTGGCTTAAATGATTGCAACTCACTAGAGCACCTGATTTTCACTAGTGCAAACTAGAGTGTGAACTTCTATATTTTCTGATGATTTCCTTCACATCTGAAATCCACATGGGAGTGAACATTTACTGATCAGCTAATTCCTTTTGTTTTCATGGTGAATACTCGGTGCCAACATTTAATTTCTGACTTGCTATAATGTTGCATGAGGAGGCTGATTGCAGGAGGCCCAAGCAAGTGCCAAGTATTAAAGCAGGACGTACCTCCCTGGCACTCAACAGGGCTGACTTCTGCAGCCAACTCACTTTTCAGCCATCAGGCTCCTGGAGCTGCAGATATTGTGGAGCCAATGTACTTGATTTTAAAGTGGGAGAGAGCTGCAAGATCCTCTCTTCACACAGCATTTCTTCTTGAAGTGGCATTACTCTTGGCTGTAAAGGAAGTGTGTTCTCAAACTAAAGATTACACTAAACTCCACCATGTATTATTTATATAGTAGCTCCCAGGGAATATTTCCTAATTTGAAGAAAAAGCTTATGGATTTTTTGATGGCCAGAAGATTTTATACTCAGTTGACCATTCATTTTCTACTCATATTTGACTACTGTGAGATGGTGTCTTGTTATTAGCATAAAACAGATATTTTGTGCTATTGCTCCTTTTGCCTTAGAGATATATGAAAATACTGTTTAAGCTGCCTAGTGCAGGAAAGCAAAATGGTCCCTTATAATCTTTATAAACTGTGGTCCTATGTAATTTAGACTTGTGCTGTATGATGTGCTGTGTAATGTTGGCATAATGTCCTCTATGCTTTCCATATGTGAAGAAATGTCATTAAATTTCATGCATGACAGCAGTTTGTAAGTAGTAGGGTCTAGTTATCTCTCAATAGACATATACACTGCATGAGGGCTTGAAAAGAGGAGCACACTTTTAAGCTGTGTGGACAGTATATCAGAGAATCTCCCCATGCTACCAATTAATCTCATAAAATGTTAATGTAATCCCTTCACAAATATGTAAATACAGTGCCACTATGGGTCTGGCAAATAATAAACAATAGTTATCTTATCCAGGGTTTTTCCTCCACGTAATTCTCAACAATAATTTACTCCTTGTCTTCCACTCTGAAGGATTTAAATGGAATGACCTTAATTCTGGTTTTGTTTGCTCTCTATCTACTAAGCAGCTGCAGTGAAGACGAAGACAAACAGTAGATTAACAGTGGTACCTTTTATAAGACTGATTAGTTCTTAAAATATGCTCAGTGGGAAAAAAAACGGATGAAATGAGGTCTGAGAGAGCGGCTTTTTCTAGGCTTTTTTATTCTTTTCATTGAAGCTGCTACATTTCTTTCAGTAACCCACAGATATTGACTTTTCAATGAAATATTTTCCTTGAGAGAGGTTGTTTTTGCCAGAACGACATATATAATATTCTGGAAGTGCAAGGTACATATTTCTAAAATAATTTTACCTCATTTATTTTTCTGTTGAAGATGGTGCACTTTGTGGTGCATGAATTCAAATATTTATGGATTATATATAAGCCATTTTTTTGCGATCAGATCATCAGCTGTTAGAACCAATGCTAGCACTGATACAAGTAACCACTATAATGGAGACAACTGGTAGGTTAAAAACTGAAAGGGTAAAATAACACCTCAGTCAGGATTTCTCTTATTATATATCTCGCTGAAGGTTACCCCTTCGCAGCACATGGTCTGCTCCACTTGCTCATTACTGAAGCAGAGGCGAAAGCAAGTTTGCTGATTTAGCAAGCTTGCTAAATCATCCACATCCCCTTCCTAATGCACCTAGGCATTCCTTAGATGTCTCCTATCGAAATCCTGACCCAGCCTGACCCTGCTTATCAACTGCTTGTTGTTCTTTCAAAGAGTTGAAAGGATTATGGCAGATTAGCTAACGCAGCTCCATTCTCTTTATTGTTCTGTGTGACGTGGTTTTATAATAAAAATAAAATACCAATTTTGAGGCAAGTTTAAGAGTGGACATACTCCTTATTTGCTGAATCTTGTATTTTGACATAGCTGGGTTAATTTTTGCATTTTTCCATCTATATTCAACATGGATAGCTATTTTTTTTCCTTGAGCCTGAATGATTTAAACCAGATCCAGTTTAACTGCAATAAAATTCTCATCACACTAGTAAAATGGTATCCTCTGCTAAGAAATATTTCAGTCTGATATAAAATAAATGTTTACATTTGATATATTACTTGCCTAAATACATTTTTCATATCACTTTCATGGCTGTTTTGATTTTTAGAACATACAGATGCTCATATACCAAGGCCCATCAAGAATAATTATAAGGAATTTGGACATTAAAAATATGAGTTCCTAGGAACAACTTCAGTTTGACATTGTAAATGAAATCACATCATGAAAGTGATCCATGCTCTTACCTTTTTTTTTAAATAAAATGGAGACAGAAAGAACAAGAGTAGCTGCTGCAACATTGCCACAACGACAACATTAGAGAGAAATTCTATGGGAAGTCAAGCTCCCCAGCAAGTCTGAGCCTGAATCACTGAGCTAGCTATAATGTCAAGTTTAAAAGAAGGAAGCCAGTTTGGATGATAACTTGAAAGCCCGTCTGTCCAAGCAGAAGCAAAGAACTGAGGTCATGGAGTTGCATGCAGACAAGAACAAAACAAAGTGAACCACTTTTGAAAACTGTTTTTTTTTCCTTTATTTCTTATCTCACTTTAGGTTTTTGACTCAATTGCCTTCGATGACATTGCTTCTTGTTTGCCATGACATCCATGAAAGCACAATCAGTGCAGCATTTCTAAAGTCCTAAACTAACCTGAAAAATAATTATTATTTTTATATTGTCCAGCTATCACATATAGGAGTGAATGAAGGATTTGGCCAAGCAGCTTCACTGATGGGGTATGTCCTTACTTTTTTAAAGACTCTCTTGAGTTGCCTAGTTATAGAGCTCTACCTGCCGTGGAGAAGTGGGCTATGTCCACTTCATCTCCTCTTCATCTTCAGCCTCCCCTGTTGCTGTGCTATGTTCATAGACCCCAAGGCCCAAGAAGGATGGTTGGCTTAGGAAACTGTGATTTTATTCTGGTTGTGTCAGGAAGGATTTTAGAAAACCTGTGAGCGAAATGGCTTTTATTTAGTGGTTGAACTCCAGGTTTGATAGACAAAGCGTTGGCAGTGAGATTTGAGCAGTTGCACCGGACTGATCAAGTCACATGGGTCGCAAGTTAGACTTGCATGTGAAGATAAACAGAAGCAAAAAAGCCGTGCTCTGGAAACTGCATAGTCACAGTAGTTGTGTCCCTGTGGGCCGAACTAATAAGCTCTGCTGAGGCAACAAATACAGAATATTTAGTGGATGTGTGATTTTCCTTGATCTCATCCTAAACCAAGTCCCTTTTCTCTATGCCTGTCACTTCTGACTCTTAGGTATGCAGAGCAAACTCTTATTTTCTTTTTGTTGCCAAGTTATTAATTGATGTTCAAGAGAAGATGGGAGGAAAGAAGCTTTGTCTGGCTCTGAAAAGCACCAGATGTGCTTTCTTGAGCAGAGGAGAGGAATTAATTAAAACGAGGTAACAATATTAATCTGTCAAGTGTGGTTAACGTTGACTGCAACAGGAGGGGGAGCTCTCACCGCACCAGGCCGGGAAAGGGGGCTAGCGGGGAACTCGGCATCCCCAAACCAGAGCGGGGCTGGAGCTCTTGGGGCTGCAGCAGGACACGGGCAGGAAGCCTTGTCACCTGCTCCGCAAGAAATACCTGGGGTTCTGCTGTGCGGCTCTGAGCGCAACCCAAAGCAAGAAGCAGCAATGAATATTCAGCGCTGAATGCTGCTGGAATTTCTGATGCCAGCGATGAAGCACAAATTAAGAAGCATTGGGATTCTTCTTAAAGCGTGTCTGTTTTGATTGCTATTTCTGTAGATTTTTTTGCTATGTATTATATTGTTTAACAGAGCAAAAGAGAAACAGAATACATGTTTACTGTGTACGATGCAGTAAGTACCTTTTTCAGACATCAGTAATCATCCTTTCCAGCTGAGAAGGCAATACACTAGCAATAGAGCTCTCCAAAAAACAGCAATTGTCCCATTTTAATGTTTTTACAGCTATCCCTTATGGAAAAGGCGTACTGAATTTAATAAGGGTGAAATGAGCAGGGCTGTATGGTAATTTCATGGAATTGAAAACAAAATAGGAATTTAGCAGGAATTGTGCCTCTGCCATCGAGGAGGCTGGTGTGGGCTGACACGGGACTGGGCATAGACCTGCCCCGTTATGTGAGCAAACACACTGCATATATGTGTGTGAAATACCAATTTTGCAGTCACCACTACAAGGGCTGGTGTGTGTGGTCCCTGCTGGAGTTGCACGGCCACGGTGCTGAGAACCTCACACCGGACACATGCTGAAGGCAGGATTTCTGCTGCCCCCAGGCCCTGCTCTGACCTTGGAGCATGGCCTGCAAACAGTTATTACTGCTTGTGCTCCTTAAAATGCATGTACCACCACGGACAAAGGTGACCTTTAAGTACAGAGTTGCTGTACTTAAATGCTCCTGGACATACCGTAAGAAGACTATATGTTTCTGTTCTACAAATAATTTCTGAGGGTAAAAGTGTCAGAAGCAACAGGGGAACCTGGGGACTTAATAAGCACAAGTGCCTCAGAGTTTTGGAAATACTCACTCTTCAGATATGAAAGCATAGGGACTCCATGATGGGAGAGTTGTCATTTTTTTCCCTAAGGGACCAAAATACTTTTCCACTAGCCTACGAGGAATTAAAAAGTCATAATTGGTAATAAATATTTTTCCATCTTTGTCTAGATCACTTTTGGCATCAGTAGAAGAACTCCTCTGTATAGCACTGTGTCCCTTGCAAGGAATTCAGTGTTTCCTAATATTTTATGTCATTGTTTTTTTTCTAGCTTCCCAATGTTCCCAGTCTGACATGGGGAAGTGTCAAGCACCAGAGAGACAAAATCTTCTGTTGGTTTTAAATGTGTGCCAGAAGCAAAACGAGTGCAAGAAGGTAAGGTATGACTAAGCCCTGATGGACTAACTGAACAAAAAGGAGGGAAGGGAAGGGAAAATATCTTTCTTATTTTATACATATGAATGGGAGAACTTTATGTATGATATTACAACCCAACTGGATATTTTTCCAAAATTATCCAGCTGAAGAGTAGGCCATCAATCAAATCCCACCTAGCTCCACATATATAGGGTATACTGGACAAGTCTAAGCCATGATGCTGTGTGAGGAGTATCGATAGTTTGAGTGAACCACAAAATCTCCACTAAAATGAGTCCTTCTACACTTACTTGAGTGGAGAGCCTGGTTCTATTTCGTAGGTAAGCTGAGTTACCTGCAGTAGTCATTCTTATTTGCTTTCTTTAAGACTCTTGAGTTTTATTGATAAATTAGTGCAATTTTGCCTGTATATCCACGGAACTTTGGTGACATCCAGTGACAGTTTTTTTCTTCAGTGACAGGTGTTCTTTCTTGGGAATGACAAGGGGTATAATGCTCATATCCTGATTGTTTCCCTTAATGATATTAGTCCATGAATTTGAATATAGTCTTAAAATCAGATTCTTGTCAACCTTGTGAGAAGAGATCAGGACATGAGCATGTGCTGATTATTTCAGGGCAATTTTGATTTACATAAGGTTTATCTTCAGCCTTTAAACCTGTGAATTGCTCTTACAAAACTCTTAATCACAATTTAAAGAAAATACGGTGTGGCAATCTATTTAAATAGACTAAGCCTAAGCTAAGCTAAGTGAAATTTTGAGGAGGTTCCTCCCTTATTTTTCTGAGGTCCGAGATGTCTCTAAAACAACTGCTTGAATGGCAAATCAAAATTGTTCTTTAATTTTTTTTTGAACTAGTTTAGTTAAGATTAGAGTAATGATTCATTTCTTGGGGAAAAAAATAGAAATAAAAGATCAGTGATTACATATTGTAATGGTGATAGAAAAAATAAAAAAACTAATTGTGGCAGCTTACCTTAAAAGGCAGACATTCATAGATTCAATTTGAAAAACAAAGTACTAGCTTCACCTTTTAAAGTGTAGGGTTTTAAGCTAAATAGAATCAGGGGTTAAATGACGTAAAATGGAGAGAAATGATGCTGAAACGGTATAGTTAAAAACTATATTCAAGCTAAATTGCAAAATGGTTAGGGTTGTATAGCAACATTCAAATCACAGCAATTGTTCTAGTAATAAATATAATTTCTATAGCATTTTTCTTCGATTATTCAGTTAATCATTAGTGCTGTTTTACCTCTTTATACTAATGCGCACTTTCTTTCTAAAAGAACTTGGTTATTTCTTTGGTCAGGGCCTATTTGCTCCTTTTTTATGTGAGATTTTCAATACTCTGAAATGATGCAGAGCAAAAAAGGTCCATCCACTTCACTTGTGATGCCTCGTGCATTACCTAAACCACAACAGAACAATGACAGACAACAGAGCCTTTCTCCTCTCCAACAATGCAGTCACCATGACAACTAGCAGAAGAACGTTTGGCCAGAAAAAGCTTTGAGCGCGGCGGACTAGACTAATCAAAAAATGGAATAACATGACAACAATTACACTGATGAGTGAGAGGGAAGCTACAGATGCATTCAGACACCTATGGCACTGCCGACTTGATGCATTCAGCATTTTTGTTTAGTGTCTTGTGTTTTTTAAGAGCAGGTAAATAGACAAGATCGAATTGTGTAACAGAATGTCAGCGCTCTAGTTAAATTGAAAATTCCTTTTCTTTTGCTGTGCTACTTCAAGCACACTGAAGAGGCTTTAGGAGAGATGAGGTTTTGAAGTGAAATATGTAATAGATACAATATGAGTGTCACAAGGCAACTTTATTTAGCTTTAAAAATGTAAACTTGGATTTTCAAATACATGGATGCAAATAAATGAGACCAGATTGTGGAAGAATAACTGACCTTGACTTTTACTTTAATTTCAGAAAACCGGACATGTGTTAAGAGTTGATTAGAAATGATGGCTTGTTTTTTTTTTAAACCAATCCCTTGTACGTATTTGTGTCCACTGTAAAATTTATCAGAGCATTTTATGCAAACCTCAGCTTCAGCTCCAGAGTAACTTGAACTGCAACTGTACATGTGTCACAAATCAAGCAACAGACATAACAATGCACTTCTCTGAAATATCCCAAATTCAGCTTTGCAATAATAACCTCCTATTATAAGCTCCCAGTTCTATGCTAGAAGTTCTGGTATTTTCTTTATAGAAAAGAAAATGAAAAATGTGTCTGTGATTTCTACTGCTGAAAATAATTTATACATTTCAGAGAAGAGGGTGGAGGAGGAAGCTGCATAAACCAAAGGGAGAGCATATTTTAAATAATGAAGTATATGATTTTGTTAAAATAGTTAAGAATTTGGGGATAGCCAGGAGGTATGTTAGCATCCTGTATGAGATTTGAGAACAACAATGGGCACAAAACCCCCAGCCATTTCTTTGTCCGACTCTAACAATGACATATGGCTGTTTTGCTGCCCAACCTCTCTGTCCTACCTTCCTGCCTTGTCCCAAACTGCCTCTACACCCAATCCTGCCACCTTTCACCCCCTTGCTGATTCCTGGGTAAATCTTGCGGCCAGCTTTAGATAAGAAAATCACATAGAATTATTAATTATTTAAGTACAAATTTAAAGTGACTAGCTGGAAAAATGCTAAGCCAGACCCCTGCCCTGGCATAAGGCACTCTAAACTTATTGAATAGTGTAAAGGAGCCTTTCAGGCATGGCAAAGAAAGAACAGGTATTTGCCTACCAGGAGCAAGTCTTTGGCAGAGCCAACTGTGAACACTACTGTTTTACCTCTACCACGCAGGTCAAGGAGACATTTTAGGCTCTTAAATTCTACTCTGCTGATCTCGTGCTAAACTCAGCTCTCCTACAAAATTCACATTAAATACCCATCAAAACGCCCAAGCCATCTTCATATCTATGTCCAGTAGTCATCTAGATATGGTTGCAAGATCCTTAACCCCGCAGGTTAATTGTTCTGTACATCTACAGAACCCCTTCCTGATATTTGAGGTGTCTGTATTTCACTCAGACCTTGATGTTGATTGTCTCCTTTGTGCAGTGATATAAAAATCACCATCTGCATTGGAAATGCCATTCGGTCTGGTTAAGCCCAGACTATTTTGGAATTAAAGTTCCCAAAACAGCAATGAGCTCACCTTTCTATGTTAATCATGACACTCAGTCACTCTCATGTTGGAGTTTGGGATACTGGAACTATGAGGAGAGGGACAAACAAATTAGAGGATAAGCTTAGATTGCTTGTTTGTCATCACTTACATTAAATTAAACCAAGTATTGAGGAGATTAGATAAAGTAGGTCTGAATAATATTGGTAAAGCTTAGCAGAAATTCTAGGAATAAGTTGGAAAGGAAGGAAATGGAGAAACTAAAATAGCAGAGAATTTATTAAAGAAAGGTTCTGTAAGCCACATCTAGACTTGAGAACACAAACAGATTCAGAAGAGGCAGTAACAAGGTTGGGGACCATAATCAAGGTTTATGCAGCAACTACTGTGCTTGCTCTGGCACATTGTTGGCCTTGGATATGTTCCCTCTCCTCTCACACTAGCATCTCATTGCTATACTTGGCCTTCTGTTGCGTACTGTAATACATACTGAATACTTATAAAAGATTTTCTTCTTTCTCTGTCTTTTCCTTTTATTTTGTTTTCTTTTATTCAACAGAAAATCATGTCTCCTTGCTCTACTTCTGACTTTCCTTTGCATGAAGTACCCTTGGGCATTCATAAAGGGATATATCACTGTAAAGTGGGGTTTTATTTCCTAAAAGTAGGGCAACAAAGCCTCGTCCTGCCTCTGCCTGCCATGTGAAATACCCTGAACAGCCTGGTATGAACTTAGGACAGGCTCTTTTCTTTAAAAAGCTGCTGATTCCAGAAACTGCAGTCAGAGAATCCTCAGGGTAGATACAGGTGCCTCCCCACATGGGGAAACTTTAGGAAAGAAGGCCCAAAGGCATGTTGAGATGTTACAACACACCAAGAGATTATTACGCTATATACTAGTAGGTCAAATCAAAAAATGTATGGAAATGCAGAAATGAAGGCATACGGAAAGGGCAAATTACAACCAATCAGGACTTGGAGCCATCTAACAAAAGCCTGATAAAGCAAAGGACAAATACAGAAGCAGTAGTTACTTGAACTACATGTGTCTGTATAAGGGCTAATGCTGTGGTAAGTCTCCCCTCATGCTAGTAGCAGCTCTTCTGCCTCACTGTGCTGCTTTGGTGTGTGACATTGTGAGGGAGCCAAGAATTGTCTTCACTGGCTACAAAGGCAGGGCTAATACTTTTTATGTATTTAAGTCTGTTTGTATCACTCAATGTCAACCAGCAGTTGCTAGACCACCTCTGGCATGCCTCTCTCCTGCTTTCTGTCTCTAGCTTTCCTAATACTTCTACTTGCACACCTCTACTACATTTTTTGTACTGAAATCATTAAAGCAAAGATTAAATCATTTGAAAGAGTCATTTTTGAGGAACTCTACATCAAAGCTTTTAAAGTGACTCTGTTCCAGTTCTCCTTTATCCAATTCTGAACACTTGGACTATTCCTCAGTTTATCCAAGTAAACTAACAATTTCTTTTGCCCTGTTGCACCAAGGGCTTTTATAAAACCTTAGATCTACTGCATTCACTTTATACAAAAAGAAAAGTTCTTAATAAAAAGAAGAACACATGGCCTATTTTAGACGAAGTAAAGCCAGTGTTGTGTTTTCAAGTCCTTTTATCCTTCATATGGTTAAGGTGCATTTTCACTGTATTTTTGCATGTATAACTTACTCCTCAGATAATCATCAACCTTTAAAATTATTGTACTCAAAAGACAAACGGCTGGGTTAAGTCAACCATGTCTGTAATGTGTGGGTTATGTATGTGAAGATATGGATGATAGCAGCAGCATTTCTAAATGAAAGGAAGGAGAGAAGAGCAGGCATCAGAATGAGGTAATGGGCAGAAGACATCATTGTGGCAAGGGGGAGGTCAGAGCATTTGGGGAGGGAGGCACAGGAATAAGTGAATATCCTTAGAAGGGTCTAAAGGGGATGTTTACTGCAGAAGCCTTTCTGTCAAACCAGAGCTGTCTGCTTCCTTCCAATAAATGAGCCCTTTATTGTTTGCACATGTACAAAACCCAGGGGGCTGCTTCGTAGCACAGAAATTTTCTATATCATTTATACATGTTGAAACGTGGTATTTTCTTCCTTTAAACTGCATTAAAAAGCTGCTTGTGTTACTGGGGTCAGGCTACTGCTCTGTACTAGCCCAGAGCATTTTTTACTGTTTTAAATACAGGTGCTATGTTTACTTTTTTTCAATCAGACAGTACCAGCCTGAGCTGATAGATTTTTTTTTACTCTTTTCTATAATCTTACAGTTTTGTGTACCAGTCTTTTCAGTATTCTGGAATGAAGGTTATATAGAGAAGGAGCCCTTCCTTCAGCACATTGAGTTCTTTGAATTCTTCCACCGGAGATAGAAAATTCTAGCCATTCTGTACACTTTTCTCATTAGCCAATCTGCTTTTGTTCCCATCTTCTACCTTGTAATCCCAGCTGAAACCTAAAGTAAAATAATAGTTTCGTTTGTCAGCTATATGATGGTATTTCAACCCTTTTCTTTTTGGTTATTATTTCTTGTTCTTTCTCTTTTTATGCATAACAGAAGGCAACCCTTTTGCCTGATAGTTTTCACTTCTTTTGAAAAACATTTTGGCTGAACCCTAAACAGGTCTTGTCATTACTTTAGTAGTGAAAATATTTGCTTTCTCTTTAACATATAGTATTAATATTCTCTTCAATATAAATAATGAGATGGTTAAAATGTAGTTCCTGATCTAGCATAATTTTGCTAAGGATTAAGCTCTCTCTTTGTAAAGACTTTTAAAAATATGCAACTCAGGCATAACAGAAGTGCTAATAATAAAAAAGCAAGTTGGAGTATTATTGCTATAGCTGTCTTACCACTCTGTTTCCCTCTCATTTGCCACCCTTCACAGATGGCATGGTAAGCCAGGGAATATTTTTTCTCTTTTGTACCATCCCCGGCTACCATTCCATCCTTAGGACAAACTGCAAGGAGAAATCACCAAACTGCAGCAGGGAAGAGGATTTGTAGTGCTGTCAAACTTTGGGCTATTTAAAAATCACAGTATTGGGTATCCTCTCATCCAGGGACAGTTGTATCTTGAATTTTCAGCTCTGTCTTTGAAACTCCATTTTTCCCTTTCTGCTGTGCATACTCCACTCCTCTGTCTTGTCCTGCTTTTTAGCGTCCAGTGCTTTTCTTTCTGTAGTCTGCAGTATTTTCTTTCCATTGAGCTTATACTAGCTAAACCTACCTGTAAAATGCTGCAGCATGTACCCTTACAGTCTTGACCCAGAAAGACTAGTTTACATAAAACCTAAACTAGTTTTAACTAA
>JAUBOD010000208.1:4483374-4499039 GCA_032353885.1 Nothura maculosa | reverse complement strand
TATCTAGAAGAAATGATCTATAGGTTCTTTGACTAAGCTTTTTGAAGGAAGAATAGCAACCTTAAACAGGATGAGAAATGACGGCAAATTCACCACTGAAACTGGAGGGGTTTGAAGTAAAACAGTAGGGATAAGAGACAGGCTGTTGGATACGGTCTTTCTCTCTAATTTGTTCTTTGTTTGTTTATTTGCTTGATTGCTTTTTCAAGTAAGAGACGGAAAGACAGATGATGTCCACCTGGCAGAATATCCTAAATGACAAAGGAGCTGTTTCTTCAGGGGCAGAAGGCTGCTAGTTCATCAGTCTTCTCCCAGCTATCTCAGAGAATTTATTGCCAGCAGCAGGAGTGATTTCTTTAATCACCCAAGAAATAGATTCCTGGGAGTCTTGTTGGACCTGCAGAAGTGTGCATATGCGGTAAGAAAGCTGAAAACAAGGCAACGATGTAATGCTGGCACCTGAGGCTTCTCTCAGCAGCACTAAATATTGCACCACAGACAGCATCAGCTCGAGTCCCCAGGGTCTTTTGGCAGTCTCTGGAGTTGGAGTGTGGGTTCCAGTGAGACAGTGGGTCCAGCCATTCTGGAACAGATCTCAAGGTGGGAAACCAATGTTATGCAAAAGGGAGAGCAGCTAAAATTACAAGAGACGCAATATAAAGGGCAGAGGACAACCTGCAAGTAAGGAAAACTGCATTATATGACAGAGCTGAAGTATCCTACTTGAAAAGGTTAAAGGAGAAGTGTGCTGTCTTGGGGAAGTCAAGGGAAGAAAGTGCTTTAATCCAGGGAAACCATAAGATGCTCTTGAGAAGACAGAGAACTGGATGAATCTAGGTGAAATTTATTGACCCTCCCCTCCCAAGTCATTTTCACCATTTAAGAATAAATTATTTGAAGGAGTGTGGGAAAACTCTTGTGAGATATCCAGTGTTAGGATGACAGGCTTACTGAAAACCCCATTTTGGTGTACTAGCTGTGTGTGGTTGTGGGAAGGGTTCTCTCTTCAAAGGAGTTGTCTGAACCCTACAAGCAAAATATAACAGTATTTGTACTCTACCTATATAGCAGAGCTCTTTAGTAGGTTTGTGCTGTGCTTGCTGCTTCAGACGCTATTATGTTTTACTTGAATAATAACAGCAGGAATTTGTTTCCTTTCCTCTTGTTTTATCTAATATCCTCTTCTTTTCTCTTTGACTCTTACTAGTTCATTAAAAGCTCCCAGGCTTTCACTTGGTCAAATCTTGGAAAGCTACATTACTTCCTTTCCTCGCCCCGCTCCCCCTCTTTTTTTTTCTTGTGTATTTGCTACCATTAAGAATCTTCTCCTTCAGCTCTGACGCTTGTGATTTGCCATTTAGATCGCTAGTAATTCACACAAAATATCCTTTTTCAGCCATTTTTTTTACCTTGAGGTCTTACAATGCTTTTTGTCAACCTCTTTTGAATCTCTCTTTGCATATTTTTTTCCTGGTGGCAGAAATTAAGGGCATTCCTAACACACCCATAAGCTCCCACAAAGACTCAGAAAGAGTAAGATACAATGCACAAAACAGTGCAAAACAGGTCACATGCAGACTCCATGAAATTGATAGAGGGTCATTGTTGCATATGGTAGAAATATGAAATAGTCATTTTTGTAAAAAAAGAAAATTAATTGTTATCAAAAATGAATGTAATTTGAGGATTGATCTTTTTTTCTGTTGAATTCAATAGCAAAATAGACCAAACTCAATGGTTTTAAATCAGATTCTTTCAGAAGATAGCTTTTTGTTCAGCGGAAAACTTGTAATACTTTTCTCCAAAAGAGACACAATCTTAAATAAAATCTAATACAACGAAACAGCAATTTGATCTCTGAATTGTTTTCCAATACCGGACTATAGAGACATATAATCATTGGAGATGCATTCTTAAATTAAAGTTTAAAAAGATGGGTAAAGAAATAATACCTAAATGGGTATCAGAGGAAAATAGGATTATTTAAGGAGACTTATCTCCTAGGTGGATAAAAATAAGATATTCAGGTAATTTTCAAAATGCAAAGCTATCTTATACAATGGTGGCAGCTAAAAAGTGCCATTTGCTAGCCTGCAGTGAGTGATTTGTAGTCATCAGAATCCTGCAGGTAATTGAGGAAATCTGCATCAACGTATTCTGTGCTTCTGCAAGAATATTGTAATAAGGAGCTGCCGTCTGCGTACGGGTGTAATTGCCCTCTAGTGCACAGGCTTGGAACTGTTCCCAGCTGTGCTGTAGGATGGGGCTGCTCAAGAAAGAAAGATCCTCTGTGTAGTTCTGAAATGGGGAGCAAAATCCAAACCCTAGGGGCATCAGGAAGCTCTGAGTAGCTGTAGACGTGATGAGAGAGGGAATGCAGTTCGCACACATTGGAATTGCTCTGTGAGCTGAACCTGTGCATGGTAAGTGGAGCTGACCAGGAGATTTTCCCTCAAAAACCTCACTGCTGTTCCAAACCCAATGCAGGCACAATCCATTGGTAGCCTACATACCCATGGGGCTGCATCCTGCATCCCTCCCAGCTGTTTGTACAGGATAATGTTTCAGAGCAGACTTGGAGTAGAGTTTTGCAAGCTTTTAGGAAAATCTGATACTACGGAAAAAAATTCTGGAGGTGCTAATTCTTTCTCCAGTCCTGGCATGTGTGTTCCATGTACTGATCACAGGAAAAGTCATGTCTGTGTTTGTTAGTGAGCAAACACTGAGGTAATGTGGTTCACAAGTAAATTCACAGTACCAGCTTTCAGGAAGGCTATTTTATTTGAGTTTCTTTTCACTATGTAAGGTGCGGAGATTTGCCAATAAGAGATTGTTATTTCTAAGCAAATTGTCATGCATTGGAATAACTTATCTCTCTACATGAAGAAATAATTTGGTAGTCTAGAACATGTATATGTCTAATTAATACTTTGCTTACAAATCCTTTGTTGGTGTTGACACAGTATTTGGAGTCCTAGTTAAGCAAATCATGCACAGTTAGCCATTTCTTTCTGCTTTATTCACCTGACACTTATCCCACAGCCTATAAGGAACTGATTGTTGGCAGTATTTCAGTTCTGTCATTACTGTGATAAGTGGCTATGTGTGCAGTAGGAACAAAATAATACAAAGACTCTAGTTCAGTGTTTTGTAAATCTGCCCTTGATTTGTTCTGCTATCCTCAAAGTTTCGGTATCATAACTTCCAAACCCATTGGCTCCTTTCAACCAAATTTTGTAAGAATTTCTCACAAGTAGTGTGCTGCTTTAGGACAACAGCTCCAGCTTGAGGACATCAGAGGTCTGTGCTATCCAGTCATGGGCTGGCCAGTCAGCAAAGCCATGGTGGGATCTCACAGCACTTCCTGGCCCAACATTTCTGCAGCCCAACCTGAAGCAAGAGCCAGGCAACTGGGACTGAGGGCAGGGTAGCTGGGAGATGATTGGAGGAATTAGGGTCAAGTAAATGGCAGCCTCATGATAGTATCAGGACACTATCATGACTTCTTCAAAGCCTCCAAAGCTCAGTCCTGGTAGAAGGAGGTAAATACTGGAGGAAGCTACCTCTCCAAAAAAGAAAAAAAATCCTAATCAGATGAAGAGTGTTCTATTCCAATTGCAAAGTAATGGTCATCATTATTTTAGTTATTTTGCCTTTTCTTGGCTGCTTCAATCCTAGTTTCTAATCTTCAGTTCCAGTTTGAAGGGATGACTTGTCTATTCTTTGTCCTTCACTACGTTTCCCCATACCAGGGTTTACTTTGTTGAATTTTCCTACTGTTTTCCCAGTATGGGATGAAGTCTGGATTCCTTTCAATCAGTGCCAAAATTCCAGCTGACTTACACAGGGCCAGAGTTTTGTCCGTAGTGATTTCAACATATCTCTTCACTATTTGTATTTTTTTACCAATTTTTTACAAAAAGTTTACATCTGCCAAAGCTGTATCTGAATACTAACATTCTTATCAAAACACCTACATGTTTTTCAATCAACAGCTTAAGAAAAAATGCTAATCTCTGGAATTTTTTTTCCAGCACTCTCTGTCCTTTCAGAAGAAGTAAATACATTTGCAATGCAGTTAGATCCTTTCTACAATAGCACCTAAGAAATGGCCTCAGCCACCAGGCATTTGCAACAAAACTCTGTTATTACATTTAAATTTCCAAGACTCAGTAGCCAGCAAGTTGCTAGAGTTCTATTATAGTTGTGATACATGAACTGCACATTGTTATGATAATGATTTTTTTGCCTTCTCTTTGAAGTAGCAGCGTAAATACAAAGAATATCATGTTGGTCTTGGAAAGATATCGCCTTTATTTCAACTCCATCTAGTATCCAGTAATCAGGATGGCATAAGAAAAAAATTAAAACACATTATAGCTGCACATTCAATTGTTCCTGCTGTCTTAACAAAGGTCAAAGCCAAATCAAAACAATAGTAAGCATTAACTTCAAAATAAATTAAAAGAAATATAAATGCTACTTTACCTGACTGTGAGCCATCACCCCACAAGGCTTGTCTCCAGGTTCAAGGATGGCCTGAGAGTAGAATCCAGACCTGCACAACTGCACTAGGAAAGCAGCATGGTGGTTTATATAAGTGGTAAAAAAGCAATATTGTTTCTTCATGTAGTCATCATAAAATATTACAGCTGACCAGATGGTGGAGCAATTACATTTCCATAGTTCTAAATGGCTATTTAGCTTATCCAATTGTGAACTGTTAATTAAAATTGGAAAAGATACCATTCATGATCAAAGGGAAGAAGTAACTACATGGGAAATGCTTAAACAAAGACCCATGAATTTTATTAACCCAGAGATCCCTTTCCTTCACCCTCCCACTCACCCCAGTAAGAAACAAACAAACAAAAAGACTTTGACAATGAGGCCGTGAACTAAATGGATGAAAAGCAGGAAACTCAGGGAGCAGAGCAATGCTGAGAGCACATGTGCACGACACATCACGTTGTTTGCTGCACACAAGCGGAACCCCTCCAGCTGCATGAGAGAGCACATGCGGCACTGGAGATCTCACACACGCGCAGAGCAGCTCCTGCATGAGTGTCATCCTGCCGCCAGACCCAGGTGGAACTGACTCTTACCCAGCTCTATGCAGGCAGGTCAGACTCATGGGGATCTTGTGCCTTGTTCATCTGCCACGCAGATAGTTTGTGGGTTTAGCTCTATACAATCATCAATCCATCTGCTATTAAATTCCATAACAGGCATACAGCTAATTTGGTGGAATAGATACACAGCTCAAGCTACTTAACTGCAGGGTAATGATATATTCCTACATTGCCATAGAGTGAATTTTTGTCCCATTGCCTTAATATGAGTACACAAGAGCTAATTCATTAATAAACAAAGAAGTCTTGGGACTGAAGTGCAGGCGAGGCTTTCAGGAGTAAGTAATATATTTTATTAACCTAGTTAAATGGAAGGAAGCAGACAACACTTCTTCAAGACAGAAATAGATAAAAGCATTCAAAGAGGGGCTTTATATAGCTTAATGGTTTCACTTTTAGCTCCAGTACATTCAAGGTAACTTTCCTGAGTGCCTCCATGTAGACAAACCCAGAGCCTTCTGAAAACGGAGTGTATTTGCTGCAAAATGGTGGAAGTCCTCAGTTCCCACCTAGCCTCCAGACAAAGCCACTGGAGTCCTAGCTCCACTGCAGTGTTGATCCTTTGAAAACTTGAGGAAGGATCGTGTCACTGGGTACTGCTCCTGCATGTCACCGGGTTCCCAAGGGTACTGCCCCAACGGCACAAGAGAACAGGGACAGTGGATGTGCTCTGCAAAAGGATCTCTGCTCCTCCCTGTCTCACTTTTCCCTTCTCTTAGCAAAGTACAGTCCTAATGAAACTGCCTCAAGATTGTATGCATTGCAGAGTCACGTATCCTCTGGTCTTTTGCCCATGAAACAGAAAAGAAAGTGCAGTCTGCTTTCATAGTCAATGAAGTTAAAGATACCTAATACAATCTGAGCAAGAAAATGTAAAGAAAAAAAAGAGAAAAAAAAAAAGAGAAAGGGAGACCCATGTGTCTTTCACCATAAAGTGACTTCAAGAACTGTCAGTGCTTTGTAGTTAATGTGACCTTGGTAACCTGGGTACGTTGGAAAAAAAAGACAGAATTCAATAGCTGAAGTGGAGTTTGATGTCATTTAAAAACAATTAACATACCAAATGCTTTTATAGTTTACCTACTGGGGGTGCTCAATGCACATTGCAGATCATTTCTGCCCATTTGATTTGTCAGTCATTTTTAAGTCTTCCTCTTGTTAAACATAAAATGTTTAAGGAAGCCACAGGAGAAATGACCCAGGCACCCATATCACAGGAGCTGCACCATTGATGTTTAAGAAGGATCAGCCAAGTATGTAATTCACATTTTTTCTTTTTTCAAAGGATTTCTGAAGTGTCTCCTATTAGAATGCCCTATGACAATGTCTTAAAATATATGGAATTATATCCATTTTATCCATTAAGGAGGAGCTTTAATTTAAAGTGCTCTCAGAGAGACCGGGCTCTAAGACGGGCCTCTCTTTTGAAGAGGAAGCTCAGGGCTCTGTGGCCGTCATGGTTGGAGCGGCGTGAGCTCTGCCGCGCGGGCGCTCCGTGCAGCATTCCTCGCCCGCGCCGGGAGCAGAGCCCAGCAAGAGGCTTCTCAGGCCACTGAGCAGGAGTACTGCTCTTTTTAAGGACAGGCATGATACTTGACTTCTGGAGCAGTCTTCAGGGTTGTAATTGGGGAGTAAACACAATGGCAAGTGATCAGCTAATGCAACTTGTTTTGGGGGGGGATTTTTTGTTTGTTTGTTTTTTCCTTGCCATGGCAATTTCAAAATGCAGACTCAGTGCAAGAGCACAGCTCCTGGGTCCTTGACTGAGAGCTAATTAAGTTTATTTCCTAATGATTTCTTCTACTTTCTTTGTCATTTCCTGGCTCCTGTATCTTTCTAATGCTGCGCCTGTCCTGTGGTGATTACAATGCCTATAAGAGTATCTGAGTTAGTTTAAATCCCTCTGCCTTGAATGACACTACCAGGAAACAGCAAATCAACCACTCGAGTTCATATCCAAAGTCTCAAAAGTACATACACAAAGTTGCACAATCTGTACTCAAACCTCTATCTACCTCTATGGCTTTGCTACCACAGACACCAAGCTTAATCAGTGACAGTGAATGTATGATGTATATACTAAGAATAGGATTTTAAAAGAAAACATTAGAATGCATGGCAGTTTTGAATGAAAAATAAGAGATAAAAGTAGAACTGGCTGTTGACCCATGAGACATGTCTATAATATTCCACTAAAGGGAAATATAATGGAGCCTGTTCTCTGGGAGCAGAGCCAGTCTGAGCCTTTGCACCAGCATCAGCCACGGCAGAAGGGGACGATGGCAGGACCAGGGCTGACACATGCTGTGCAGCAAGGTAGGACCAGAGCAACAAGAAGAGTCAGAGGAATATCCTGGGTAGACGGACATCCCTCTGCTGTGCTTTGGAAGCAATTACTGCCATACACATTGACTTCATCTCAGCAGCAACAGGAGCTTTGGTTGTGGCTGTGCAGTGCTCTTGCATAGGGAAGTACAAGGGAGACCTTTTTGCGTACTTCACCATCTGCTGCTTTAGGGAAACACCTAAAGTATGATTAAAGCAGGCCCTGTGCAGGGATACTTAGGACCTATAACTTAATTTTGATTTTTAAAATTTGCTAGGTAATGGGTTGGCTTGCGAAACGGACTCTTGAAGTTTGCAGGAGTTAGGAAATGGCAAAACTGGTTTGAAGTTGAATAGATTGTTTCCATTCCCTTCTTTTGTGCATATGAATTTTTCTATTTTTGCTGTGTAATTACGTGCTATTTTTCAAGTAACAAGGTGATATGATTTGCTCAGTGAAAGTTAATATAAATATATACCACTTTATAGTACTTGCCTGCAAAAGTACTTACCTGCAGAGTGAAAGAGTTCTTCCAAGACAGTAATTAGGTTGGTTTATTCTAGACATTAATTAAAGCAGTGTGTCTTGTATCTGTTATTTTTTTCTTCTTCTTCTTCTTGAAATTAAAGACTGGATCATAGCATATGTCTACATAGAATAGATTAAATCATAAGGGTGCCAACAACCATTTCTGATTTTTGGCTTTCAGTTGTCAAACCCTTTGTCATTTCTAGAGGTACATTGGTACTCTGGCAGGAAAAAAAATCAAAGTATTTTTTGACTGCACAAGGAGTTCCATTTTTATTTGCTTGTTTTAAAAACCTTGTTTAGAGTAAAGACAAAGAGACTTGGGTCTAGCTGTATTTTGCAGAAATTTCA
This sequence comes from Nothura maculosa, assembly GCA_032353885.1. Classification (NCBI taxonomy): domain Eukaryota; kingdom Metazoa; phylum Chordata; class Aves; order Tinamiformes; family Tinamidae; genus Nothura; species Nothura maculosa. The sequence goes on along the minus strand of JAUBOD010000208.1, from coordinate 4,490,702 downwards.
TTTTTAAGTGGGAACTATGCGAAACATATTAGCTATCAAAATGCTCAGATTTAAGAGAATTATAAAAAGTCTCAGATGGACATACTTAAAGAACGTGAATTTCAGTTGTCACCCTCATTTTTATAAATCTGGAGATTCCCAAGTTACCTTAAACTGAATTATTGCCAGCTGTAGGATTATTTTGGTGGCTATTTTTTGTTCAAGAGTGTTTGGACTTCTACCATTACTTAAGTAGTGCATCCACATTACTGGGTGCACTTCTGAAAGAGCAGCTTACTGTGCGACTCTGAACATATGACCTTCATGAGTATGTTAACAGTCCCACTTGCCGACTGTTTGCAGGAATCAGTTTTCCATTTCTTCACTTCAAAGTTGGTTGTTAGATTATACAACTCACCAATTCCTCTGACTGGTCTTTCTGTTCTCTGTAGATTGACTCATTTCCTGTATTTGAATAAGATAGTAAAAGTGGATATAAAATATTATTTTGCAATTGTAATTAGAATAGCTCTCAATGCAGATATTAATAGTGAATTCTAAAACTCTGCCTGATAACAGCTGAGTTTATGGTTTCAGAGGCTAGATTCTGCTCTCATTTATTTCATTGTAAAGCCAGAGTAATTCCCAGAAGTCTGTGAACTCGCTCCAGATTTCTGTAAATGTATCTGCGATCTGCCTCTTGCTTTATGCTTTTTCTGCACTAGTGGTGACATCACCAATCCGGACAGATGAATCAGGGCATAGATGAATCAGTTCAGGCAAAACTAAAAGCAGTTATTCTCTTAACTGAAACCTGTGCTCTTTGCATTCATTTATTTAGGGACACGCATTGCCTCACTGCTCCTCTAAGGTAGATCCTATTTATCCTCTATCACCTTTTTAAAGCCGTATCTCTATTTGATCATTTTCCCATCATTTTTGTCTGCTGTTTGTGCTGTATTCTACCCAAAATTAGAGCATGAAAATTGGCAGAATTCAAAACAGAGACACAGAAACATGCAGAAATGAGGTATCTTCTATCAATGAGGCATGTGGCTCAATACTTTCAGAAGAAATCTGCTGTGCTTTGGGCTGCAGTTTAGCTTGATTGTATCAGCTGCTCAGATTTTCCATAAGTGTGTGTGTATGTGTGAGTGTGTGGGAGGATTTAGCTTTGAATCTGGTTTTGCTGGCTAGAGTTCTGAGGTTGAACTGCACCTCAGATTGCAGGTGCAGTTCTGAAGTCTACCTCTGTCATTAATTCACATTAGAAATATTACCTTGAAACACCTGCCTTAAACATACAGGAAATAAAAACATGGAAATAAGTAGCACACTGGAATTTCATGATCATCTCACACCAGTTGTTTCCTCTTTTGATGCAGAGTTCACAGATGGTCTCACTATTCATCCTGAGCAAGAAGGCTTAGAAGAAGAGAAAACATAAACCTGCATAGTTTGCCCAGGTCAGGGCAAGTAGAAGAGAGTCTGTCTTCAGGATAAGGGCAACTACTGCATGCACATTTTGAGTTATTTGTTGGACTCAAAGAAGTTAGGGATTAAATATTAAGCTTCACATTTCAGTATCACCCCTTCAATCCTGGTGCTGACTGTTAGTAACTTAAAGCTGCCTCTGGTGTCTCCTTAACGGACTATTCTATGAAGTACATTGATTATTTTGCTTCGTGATGTGTATACTTTCCATGTGTTTCAAAGATTGTCACCTCACTTTATAAACTGACCTTCAAAGAGAACCAGTAATGAAATAAAATGCAGAAAAATAATTGCTTTCTTACAACTAGGTACATTAAAGGCAACACTTAAAACTATATTTTAAGCTCAGAATCTTATCCAAGAAACATTATTCCATTTTCAGAAAATAAATGAACATTTTTCAAGTTTTCAGATGTGCAGGAACATTCTTCAAACTTCTCCTGGACCTCTTACCCAAAGGAGTTGCATGAGTTTGCATTTAGCTGAAGTTTAGGTTTTTCTGTGTATCCCTGAATGTGCCCAGATCCTAATCAGATCAGTCTAGTGATTAAATCAACAGGTCCAAACCTGTAATTTTGGCATGAATAGCCCATCCAAGATCCTGCACATACTGACTGTGGTAGCTTGCAAAGGATTTCAAGAATCTGCAGCTTCAGATGGGCCAAAGTCAGAGCAATGACTGAGCAATGCCAGGCCACAGGCCACCAACAACTGATAGAAAGAAGAGAGACAGTCTGGTGTAGGTAGTCTGAGTCTGTCAAGATCAAGGAAGATCAAGATTTTCTCTTGATGTACCTTAGTTTGCATGGATGATATATAGGTCTCACACTACTCAATTTCTCAACTAGATGTTTTGGTGCACAGGACTTCCAGATGATCCTGAGAGCACTACTGGCTTTAGCAGCCAGTGCCTACCCCAGATCTTAAAGCTAGCACTAGTTACCATTGTCCTTGAAAGTCCTTACATCCACAATTCACCTGGATGAAGACAGTCATCCTGTCCAGCATAAATTCTCCCTAGAACAATAGCCATCCACAAGATGTGACAAATAATAAAGAACCATTTGGTTACTTAAATTACAGTGTTAAAGGTTGCTAGACGAATGACAGATAATGACAAAAGCTTGTTTAAAAATGACACTATTTCAGTGTATTGTGTCTTGGCAGACTGCCTATTCAGAGGACCCTTGCAAGGATATCACTGAGGGCTAATGTAGCATATCCATGCAGCATCCGAGCTGTCCCCTCGATTGAGGAGGCCTACAGGCAGAAATACTTTTTTAATGGAGTGCATGGCTCCTCTAGCTGCCAAGGGAGAGCAATGAGGCCACACCAGGATTCCTTTTACCTTATGTGAGACAGGGCAATCAGATGTAGTGAAGTGTCTGTAGGAGTTTGTTGTAATGCAATATAATAGTTGACATTATGCTTTGCAATAAAAATCCCAGGGACTGGGAATCTTTTGCATCCAAAGAGAAAAGATGGTTAAAGTTTTCTTGAATATATATACATACATTTATGTTCTATATGTAATATATATATAATTATGTTGCTCAATAGTTTTCTACTATACAGTAGTAGTTTTATCTAGATAGAAAGATCTATCTAGATCTAGATAGATAAATCAAATAAAATTACTGAGCAACATAATTCAGGAAAAAAATATGCTTAGGTATATCTGGCATTTATAGTAAAATGTACCAATGGTCATATTTTGATATGGATCAAGTGAGGTGCACATATTTCTTAATGATATCTGTCTCCATTGGTTTTGACTGTGAGTGCTGATACTTGCTGATGCTTTCATTTCTTAAAAGTTGGTGATATAAAAGGTCTTTGCACTTGGTACACTGTTTGCTTAGGGAAAATCCACTTGAACTCTGGAGCAATCTGAAGAATTCTGACATAAAGTTTGAGGGGGAGGATTTTGCTTTGCACTCATTCTTGACTTAAGTCCAAACCCTTTGAAGGCGACCATAAAGCTAACATTGATTTAAATGGAAGTGTAAGTAAATCGTTCCTGATTGCTTTGGGAAGTCTTACCTTGAAATTTCTGAATTCACAAAACTTCTTGTTTTATTTCTTTTGCTATGTGTACTATGTGGTTTATAGTCTAAAAAAGAACGTATTACGTATTAGTGTTACGAATTAGTGACACTGCTACTTGCAGAGGATTGTGTTTGTCTATCTGCACATCCTGATGTAGTGAAATAGATTCAGAAAAGTTTATTTTCAAGAAAAAATACTACAAAATCTTCCTGCAGTTAGTATGTAAAGATGTACCATCTTCTTTAGCTCATCCAGATGATGATGATGACGAGTCTTGGCCATGGTCTGTACTTTTCTGCAGATATGGTTTCCAGTAGCCCAGAGCTCTTGAACTTTACAGACCAAGACAGGCAGGCAGAAAAAAATCAGACATAAGTAGGGCAGTTTCATAGTGATTCTAGTTACTGTTCAGAACAATTTCCTTTCAGATGGAGTGGGTTTTCTGCCATTTGATATCTGTAAATCAGGATCAATGTTTTCTTTTTTACTGTGTTTCTTCCAGATCATCCCAGTATATAGATAAGGCATGGGAATTACCAGCCAAAAACCTCTGTCCTATGTCATGCAAGCTTTAAAGTAGTCTCTTCTGACCTTAAATCTGAACATGTATGTTTTAGATAGAGGTAACAAATCAGAGTCCAAAGAACAGGATAAAAATTTGTACAAGTTGACAGTAGAATCCTATGGTTACTGCACATGTATGCTTTAGTATTTAATTTTTGATTCATTCCTTTCAGATTCAGTCCCAAAAGGCTCAGATCTTAAAGAGAAAACTAAATAAGAAGAGAGTTTAGCTAGAGGCATTTGCCATGGGGTGGGTTTTGTATTTAGGGGACAGCCAGAGGGCAGGGGGCATGATGGGGGAAAAGTGGAGAATTAGGTGAATTAGGAGTAGGCAGATAACCTGGTATATTTGCTGGTGTTTTTAAAGCTATAGATTCCAAAAGGGAATGGGTTAGATTTATACTGATGTATAGAAACAGGCTTTGGATCTAAACAGGCTCCTAATGCAGGTGAAAAACATGTATTGATTACTTAAAGAAAGTTAAAATAAAAGCAATTTTTCCCCCATTTCCACACATTGCAGCTTTTGGCCTATCCACTCGTAGCTAAAAAAGCATTCTTTCCTGATAATCAGGCTTCAGCTGTCTGAATTTCAGGCCGAGCCTCTCATCTTGAGCTCTGCTGAAGAGCTTCTTTAATTAACCATTATACCACAGATGTTATTGATTTTTTTTTCTCAAATCTGGTTGAAACATCATTGTGCTGGATCATCGCCAAGATGAAGGCCTGAATTTTTTGTGCACTGCTTTTACTCCTTCTGCATACCTTATTAGTCTCCATGTCTGTTAAGTGCAACCCTTAGTATTAACTCAGAAAATATAACATTGATTTTTAGCCTTGCAGCCGTGATCTAAGGGCTCCTAATTTGGAATGTGGAAACCTGAGTTCAGCATGAAGCCATATTTCTGTGCACTTCTGACACGTAAGACCTTGCGCTCTCTTTACATTTTTTTGCCAGACTTTTGATGTGGTTTAGAGTTCTTGGGATTGTTTTGTTGCAAGAGGACGAGTACAAGGTATCCAAACACGGCTGCCTGTGTGTGCAGATGTGCAAATAGAAATAGTATGATTTTCAAAGGCGCTGTTCCCTGCAGTTTCTGATGATTTCAATGGGGTGAGGGTGGCTCAGTCTCTCTGCAGACTTGTTTGCTTGTCTTTGGTTGACTATGTGTAATTCTGGGAGTGTAATTTTGTTGGCCAAGTTTGAATGCCTTGGCTGTAGTTTTTTTCTGTAAAATTGTCTCTTTCAGTCTGTCTTTGGGATATTAGCATGGCATAAAATCACTGGTAGAATTAATTCTTGAGCTTAATGACACAAATAAATCAAATCTGCATCGTCAGTGGGTTTTTCACACTTTAGCCTGTAGGTGAACAGCGGCCAAACCTCGCGTGAATCCCAGGCTTCTTACCAGCAGTGCATTCCTTTCAAAATACGTCTTCTTGCAATGATGAATTCAAGAACTAAAACAGCGACAATGGGTTCTTAAAATCCGATAAGATTTCCCTGAGCTTAGTGATACGTTATTTAAACATAATTTGAAGCTTTTAAAATACTGTAATGGCACCTCTTGACCTTTCAGAAATCACATGGAGCAAGCGATGGTGAAAAATGTTTATTTACTCTGCATTAGAAGCTAAATCCCTGTTCCTTCTTAGAACCGGTAGTGCTTTTATCCCGGGGAACTCATGCATGGCGCTTCCATTCTCCAGACAAGAGCGAGACGGGGCTCCTTGAGCTGCAGAACAGTGACCTGCCGCCTACCCTGTGCCTGGGCGCTAACCAGCAACGCCGACCTCTTGACGAGCTCTGGCATCAAGCGTGGAGTCTTGCAGCTCGACGTGTCTGCGAGCAGAAGTTAGAAAAAGAAAAGATCATCTTGTAAACAATTAATTAATGTTTGTCATGAATTATCATTTTTTACTTCCTTCTCAAGAGGCTCAAAGGGAATAAAAAGGCATTTTTTGCAGGTGGTGGCATTCAAAGTAAGGGCAATCAAATGTTTGAGAGCAGTGGCACAGCACTTTGAGTCTCTAAGGGTGAATGGTGCTAGGATTAGAGCACAGCAGGGGGTTGAGGGTTTCAGGTGTGAAGCTTAATGTTTGTGATCAGCAAAAAAAAGTCTTGAATTTATCTAAACTGCTCTTCTGCTAACAGTACTTCTAGCACATAAATGTTCTGAAAGTGACAAGTGTTCTCATTGCTCTCCTAACGCAAACATGATCTGCATTTGAAAGATGCATCCCTTTTGCCTAAATTAGAATGTGCATCACAAAGAGCGTAAGATGATGACCCAAAAACAGTTCTTTACACACACAGACACACACACACATGCACACATCCTCTGCAATTCAAGGTACAGACACCAAAATATAAACTGCCATTCTTTTTACATAGCTGCCACAGCGTATCCTGTGTCCATTGTTCTGCTTGCACCACGGGTTCATAATTAGCGTATTTTGCCACTGGGTGCTTCAGTTCTTATCTAGCATCATTCACACAGAGCTTGGAGTTGCAGTGCTGTGAATGAGTAGCTCAATTTTATTTTGGCCAAGCGGTTCAGGGAGTTTCATGCCAGTTTTATGCCATATCCTTGCATGTGCACACCGCTTACCCCCTCCTCTGGCTCACATCACTGAGCATCAGGCTACGATAGGAGTTCTAGCAATAAGTTTAGGTTATTCTGAGGTAATTAATTAGTTTAGGAATGGTTTGCTATCCCTGGGAAAGAAAAGTAGGATTTACTAAATAAGGCTAATAAGCCAATTGGACAAATTAATCTCTCTCCCTACTGGGACCTTCTCTTTTATCTTTTCTGAAAATATTTATCCTCTATTTAAAATTTAACAAAAAGCGTGGAGCAGAAAGAAACTATCCCAAAGAAAAAAAGCACTGTGTTACACAGGGTAAAATGAACTGAAGGCAGCAAGGAAAACAACCTCAGATGAACACACAAAAGTAGGAAAATGGGTCATCTGGTGTTGCTTTAATTACTTTCACAAGGAAATATGCTGTTACAACTTGGCATATGAGCATCCTGTGCTCTAGAATTTGAGGCATTCTGAGACAAGCAGCATGGGTGGAAGGCAGTAACCATAAAGGCAACTACATGTATTTTCCTACATCTTAGCTGAACAAGGGATAGTTGTCTAGTGAATTGTTTGCTGGCTCTGAGATGGCCATTTCAGACTGACTGAATAACCTCAGCTTTGTGTTCATAAGTTTGTCTAGTTGTAGAATAACA
>JAUBOD010000208.1:4467702-4478375 GCA_032353885.1 Nothura maculosa | reverse complement strand
TCGTAGGAGGACAGATAAAACTGTATTCTAGGCTAGATGTGGTCATTGTATTGTCATCTCTGAAACAAAAGACTTTTTCTGAAACCTAAATTTTGCTCAGATAGGGATAGCAATGACTAAATGAGGAGTTAATTAGAAGTAATGGGGAGAAATAACAATGGATAGAAAACACAACATCAGATAAAAATAATATGTTAGGAGTCATTCATATCTCCTTGCAAGTTGGAATGCCTATTTGACTTATAATAAAATCCTTTATTTCCTCAAAAAAGGAAAATGCTGTAGATACAGAGAGTTAAAAGTACTCAGAATTAAACCCTTAGTTGTTTGGAATTACAGCTCTTGCACAGAGTGTTCAAAGGCTGGAAGGAGGCACTGGGTCCATGCTGGGCCTCTGGAGGCCATTTGTGCAGTTTCATTCTGGCTCTGGTAGGATAGTGCTGGAATGGCTCTGCCATCCACTGGGAATCATTTGGGATCCTGCTTCTCTAAAGGAGTTCCCACTTTGCACATATACTGTTTTTCTGGTCAGGACCTGACCCTTTCCCTCCTTTTCCGTTAAGGATGGTGCAAACAGGGCTGTGTGAGCTCAAGGGAGCCGTCACGCAGCCCGGGGCGGCTTTTCCTCCTCTAAACACTGTTTGGCGACGGGATTCCTTGGCCTCCCTATGGCAAATGTTCTGCTCCAATGTTCACTCTCAAAGCACGTCCCAAATATTTCCCTGTTCTCAAGATAACTTCAGAGATAAGGGGTTATTTAACTCTGTCGAAGCACGGCGTCTGTTCTACGCAATGTGTAACTGCCAAATATTTATGTGATTAACATCTGAATTCAAGCGTACTTTAGCAGTGCAAAGATGTGATTAGTCTCCCCAGAATGTGATTTTTTTAATGGCTGTGGCTCCCTCTTCCCAGCACAGATTTAATAGCTGAGTCCTGCAGGGAAGTCTCCATTTAGGGAACCCGCACGGCTCTAAAAATGTGAATTTAAATGACAGGCTGTGTGCAGAACAATCCAGCGAGTGATGCAGCGTCAAGCAGCACCCGCATCCTTTGGCTCCCTTTTGGGGCCAAAATCAGAAAAAAAAATGACTGGGGCAGTCAGTGAACAGTAGAACTGCCTTCTGTTCAGGAGAGAGGCCCCGGCTACAAACCTGATCTGAGGAGCTGGGTGTGCAATAACTGCAGAATCAGCATCTTGTTTTGAAAGCACTCCTGCAAATCCAGCAGAAACATTTCAGTACTGGATAGTGTTGCTATGGGCACCAGAAGGAAGCTTCATATAAGAGAAACAGTCCTAGGAATTCATGGGGGATGGGTGTAAACATAATACGTAGGTAGTAACTGGGGTGTCCCTGGCACTGCAGCGCAAGTGGTGTTTTGGTGGGGTTAAATGTTCTGTTAATAGTGTTTTAGTGGCCAGCTTTTAAGAGGGAAAGTATAAGCTAGTACCTCTTCGTAAGTTTTCTAAGGAGAAATACAGTAAATAAGGAATAAAGTTCTGCAAGCAGTGTGTGCATTGCATGTGGCATACGCATACTGAACCTGAGAGGATCAGAGAATAATTTATCTGTAAAAAGAGCCTGAAAGGGACAGAAAATAAGGGAAATTGAGGAACTGCAGTTCCCTTCAGTATCCATGAATAAGAATCCTGCTCTGCCTCTTAGCACATCTCAAAGTTAAGGCAAAAATCCCATCATCAAAGGACATCCAGACGGTTTAATTCGTGACTAAATTTCTCCTATTCTGACTGCCTCTCCGTCAGTGTAAATTATCTAAGTGGACAAAGAGAAGGAAAAAGAAACCAGTGCAGAGTTACTGGAAGTACATATCCAGACAGACAAAGAGAATGCAAAATTAAATTCTAGATGTGTAAAGATGGGACAATGAGCCCCTCTCCCCCAGATACCTTCAGAGAGGATCCCATTTCAGGGCTTTCTTTCTCCCTTGCTTGCTTTATTTTTCATTGACGTGTCCCAGAGAAAGCCTGAAAGGCTTTTATTATTTCTTATTTTATTTTTCTTTTTAGCACATGGTACAAGTTCTTTTTTTTATTATTATTATTTTCCTGCCAATGTTAAAGCAGTTCCCATTTTTCTAGTTTGTTTCTGACACCTAGCTGTGATCAACAATGCTTCCCCCTGAATCACTTCTTTCATCTATTCAGCTTCTCTTATTTTCCTTATCTCATCTCCCCCCTTCACCAGCTTACCTCTCATTAACCCTCAGGGTTCCAAACACATTGTGTCTCTCAAAGATACATATTTTTATTCAGACATAAGCTATTTTTGCTTGCTAGCCTCAGTTTCCGTAATTCACTCGTGTAATAGTTGTATGTAGTACATACTCTTTATGTTGCAGTGAACAATAAAGCCAGATATTAATTTATACTTCTCCATTGTACACTGTTCCACTTCACTTTTTTTCCCCCTCTCAATTGATAGTCACATAAAAACTTACTCTTTTCCAACACTAGAAAAGTTCAATCCATATGTAAAAATCTGCTTGGCCAGCAATTTTGTTTGATCAGTAAACCCATTATTTTCTAAGAGTCACTTTAAGCTATAATTATATAATTAAAATCACATTTTACTTTTTTTAGAAGGTTGTCATACATTGGAATATATTTTTGCTAACATAAAATATATATGTGTTTTCTAGGAAATAAAATTATCAGATGTATGACAATAAAGCTGACTGTTTTGCAATAATATGTGCCAATAAGCTAAAGCAGAAGGCCATATTTAAAAGAAATAAAGTAAATATAAAAAAGACCATGTAAGTAACTTCAGAATTAATCATTACTGTGTTAAAAGAACGTATACTTTTTCTATATTTCAAATATTATTATCATTGGCTGTAAATAAGGGTCATTCACGGACAGTATTTGCTTCATTAATATATTTACAGGAATGTATATTAGAATCAGGTGGAAATATTTAGGATTACATTAAAAATTTAAACCGTGTAAATTAATTGATCTATTTGAACTTAAGAGCTAATGGTTGACTGAGTCAGTGTTTATAAAACATAAATGAGTTTCGGGGTGGGCATTTCTTTTGATTTATTATATAAATTATCATTATCATCACTTAACCATATATAGTATCTTTCATAAAAACACTTAGAAAATAATGAACACAACTTTTTTGATTTTAGATAAAGTGTTTTTAATGCTTTATCATGATAAATTTTCTCAAAGCATGGTAAGATTCCACCACAATTTAATGCACTCTTATGACTGTAAGCATGTTGCCCCTAAGAACATTGTTTTAGACATCAGAAAAATCTGATAAAAGACCAAGTTTATGCCAGGAGCAAAGTAAATGTTTCAGAGCTATTGTTTTTAAGTAGTCCTTACTAATTTCATTATCACAGGTCTTCTGTTCTGTATAACTTAATCTCTCATTTATCTTACATTTATTATTCAGCAAGTTAGCTTTCTATTATATAGGAACTTATTGCCGCATCAAAGGTTTAATTGAGCTCCTTTTAAAGTATCATGGTTGTCACTATAAAAGCATGCATCTGCAATAAGCACATTTATAGAGAACTTACAGCTTTAAATTTCACTTAGAAAAAAAAGCCTTATACTTTCCTGCAGGTTTTGAATGCAGATTTACTATAAAATAAGTGAATAATAATGCTAGGTTATTTTGGAAAGTGTTCTTTCATGCAATCACTGCATTTAATACAATCACAAAATGGCAGCCCAACAGGTGGTCTTTTCACAGTGTTAAGCCAAAACAATCAGAACAAAAAGGACACCCGAATCTAATGTTCTTCAGAATTTAAAAAGCTGTTCACTTTCCTTTGTTAATTTTCAGATTTAGCCATGTTCATTATTGTTGAGCCACAAATGCAGGACATTCTTTTTTGACATTTTGCCATAAATAGACACTGACTGAGGCTGACTAGCCAGCTAGCTGTTTTGTCACACGCAAGCGGAAACTACTTATTAACAATGAGTGGCCATTCTTGGCGCCTCAATGGCCGAGGAAAGCACCAGTTTTGACATGCTGCAAATCTGGCAAAGTCTTGGGTAACAAAAGTATGGCTGACAAAGGCCGAGGTTTCTCTTCCTATATTTTCCTCAAAAGTAGGTATTTAATTCGGGCCTAATGAACTTGCCTGGGAGCCTGGGTGTCACGTTGACAGGCTCTTGAATGTCTGAAAATATACTTCTGCTTTGTGGGCTCTCCTTGGAGGGAACTACTAGTTAACCAGCAATTACGAACGTGAGGGGTGAAATCTAAGATGAAATTGTTGTTTCTTGGTATTTTAAAAGCTGTGAACAGTCCCTGCTACAGGGATCTCAGTCTCGACACATGCAATAAAAGGTGGCCTCATCCCCTGGGACTTCAATGCTGCAAGGAGCCTCTACAACGGGGGTCCCAGGAGGAGCAGAGCAGCGTCAGGCAGCCAGGCGATAGCACTGAGCCACCCTCAGCTGAGCCACTCTGGCTATATTTATTTTCATTTTAAAATGTGCATGTTCATAATTGCCTAAAGCAGTGTTAAAAAGCTATTTTTGTCACTGCTGGTAGCAATACCAGCACATGTGCAAGGAAATGCATGTCCTACTGCTGTCAAAGACAACAGCGTCGTCTAGAAGGAAATAACTTTGAGATACAGACCCAGTTATTGCCTGCTAGCAGGGTGGCAGCAATTTGAAATCAGTAATGAAAAAACTCAGTAGTGAATCCATTACTGAAAGACAGCGATGTTCAGTGTTGTTTGCCATCCCAATGTTCCTGTGGAGGAACCAGTTTGTACAAGAATAAAGGGCTGATATCCCAAACCTGCAGTTGAGACTGTCTGGCATGATCCCAAAGATACTTTGGCAACCTCCTTCACAGCAGGAAGGAATCCTCCTGGATTCCTGAACCTGCTGGTGTATTTTCCACGTAAAACCTCACAGGTGTCTATGCATCCTCCTGGTGCTGCTCCAAAGACAAAAGGGTTTTTTTTATACTAGTAAATAATAAAAAAAAAGTTAAATTCCTTTACATATAAGTGTAAAATCCGTAACCTCCATAGTTTTCACAGGGAATCCATTAATAAAGAGCTTAGGCAGCCACCACTCAAATCCCCCATTGAGTGCTGGGATGCTAAACCATGAATACATTTTCTAAGAGGACTTCGCTCTTTTTAACTAAATATACATGGGTCAGAGAAGTCAGTTTGTAAAAAAAAAACAGTGACACAATTTCAGTGACACAAAAGTGGCTCTTGATACTCTTTCTAATCACATTCATCAGCTTTATTCTAAATTTGTTTTCAATCCAAGACGTACAGTGTTTTTGAAAGAAAATATTCTAGCCTATAAGAAGTTCCCCAAAAGAACTATTAAAACCTGGTTTAAAATCAAAATAGATTTAATAAAGAAAAGCACTTATATAAACCGTCCATTTATATTTTTTTAAACTCAAGTCTCATTTTCAAGACTGAAACTCTGCAAAAAAAAATATTCTATTTGTATGCAAGAGCTGGTTGTGAGGGAAAAGTATGTTTTCTCAGGATGCAAAGAAACTTCCCTAGAATAAATCAAAGAGCACTGGAAGTCATTAATGCAGAGGTACAAAAGGGAAGCATTGAGCTTTACCTCTCTCCAGACACTGATAAGTCTCTTGCAAATTTAGCTGTCAGAAACAATTGTTTTGTTTTCGACAAGTGGCATTACTTCCTCTTATACTGGAATTAAAATTGATTAAAATTGATTCATGACTTTTCAATATTTTCTGCATCCGTTTGCTACTTTATATTTGAAAACATTCTTTGAGTGAAATTAACACAGATAGCTCTGCTTTTACTTTTTCTTTTTTTTCAACTGTCTAAGTATTAAGTTAAGAGAATGATGTAACTAGTGTTTTATGACTGAGTGCACTTGCTGCTTTACTGTGCTGGCAAATGTGCCATTAATTTCACTTTAGGTAGCAGGAGAGACTTTTTAATAGAAATAATTTCTGTAAAAAATATTTTTTTAAATGATGCCTTCCTAAGGCAGTAAGGATTTTAACTGATTCTTATGGAAAATTGTGAACAAAATAGCTATAATTTATTTAAAAAACACCCATAGAAAATTTTCAGAACAAAAAACTGGGGCCAGAAGGACTCAGCTGTAGGGATTGAGCCAGCAGAAGATGAGGATGAGGCATCTCCTGCCCATGGATGAAAAGTAGAGCCTGGAAATATGCTCTGCTTGTTCAGGAGCTAACAATCACATTGAATAGTCACACTACTTTCCAGCCTAGCTATGTATGAACTTTTTTGATGTTGATAGCTGTAAGGCTGTGTTTATTTGTGGAATTCTTTCTCTTTTTCAGTGTTCCTACCCCTTACATTTTAAGCCTTTCAGACTTTCAGTTGGCTACTGAAACCCAAGTGAAATCAATGTGAGATTCATCTGTCACCCCTGTACAGGCTGACTGGCAGTGACTCAAGGACTTCCACTGTCCCCTTGGACTTTTCCACTGTTTCTTGGCAGTAAAATAGGAGAGAATAAACTGGAAGCATGGCAGCAAAGGGTGATGGAGACAGAGACTCCAGCGAGGGGGAGCAGGTGAGAAGGATTGTAGTGATTGCAGCTTCATTGTCAAGTGTGGGAGTAGCCAAAGGAAGGCAGAACAGCTGGGCCTGTGGGGAAGATGTTGGAATATGGTGGTGGGTGAGGAATTGTGCAGGGACTGTAGAGTCCCTTTTTTGTTGTAGAGGTATGTTGGTTTTGGTGGTATTTGGTAATTGTGTTTTTCTAACCTTGCTCCTCTGGTAAGAGGAGAGAAAAGGAATTCCTGCTGAGGATGATGAGCAGGTGCAAATTCACTGTTTTCATGTAGCGTGTCCTGCATGACTATAGAACAGGGTTGAAAGGATATTAAATATATTTTGCAAAGGAATTATGGAAATGACTATAATAGACTTCTCAAAAATTAGACTGTGATGTTAATTGTCTCCTTAGCTAGTTCTCCTGCATCTCTGAACCTTGGTTATAAGACACAAGACTGATGTCAACTCAGAGAAAACCAGTTCCAAAAACCTGTAGCCAATGTAAGAAAAATACTGCAGCTCTATACCTTAAGTAGTCAGAAGCACTTTTTTTCACTAATATGTTCTAAGGGACTCTCAGTCAGCTCTTCCCATGGTGGAGAAAAGCACTCCTCTATGTATTTAATGACCTGATACCCTTCAGTCTTCCTGGTGTCAGCATAGCCTTCAAAAGAAGCAGCCTGGCTGTGTCAGAGCCGTGTACCCAGAATTTGTTCCTTCTCCTCCTGTCAAGCTGCTTCTCTTTGTTTTCTTCTCCTCTGTGCTAACAATCCTTCTGTGTAGCACCCACAAGGTCGATCTCTGTGACACTCTCCTTTGGCCCATCCTGTATCATGCTGGTCTCTTCTGTATTTCCCTGTCTGTCTCTGCTAGGTAACTGTCTCTGGCAGCTCCACCAACTGGAACAACCTGATTCTGTCTCGTGTTGAAGCTCTGACTTACTTCAAATCGCATTTGAAATATATTTCTACCCCTGTTCTACACATTTTTCTCATTCTCTGCTGCCTGTTTACCTTATTAAATTGCATTAAAGTGGAATTCATAGGCTAGAACAGGAATAGTTTGCTGTTGAATATAGTGGGGTTTTTTTTTTTTTTTTTGCTATTTTGTTCATTTTTTTTTAAAAAAAAAAAAGAGAGAGAGAGAGAGATGGAACTTTTCCTATAAGAGTGTGTTTTGAATTAGTATTTCCTGGTCCTTTGCTGGAGAGTATATGAATGCTGTTTGTCCATGGTAAGAAACAATTACTTGCATTAAAGAGAAACAATTATTTGCATTATTGCATTAAAATATTTGCATTTATTGTGTAGATTTTAAAGACCGTAAAATATTTCAATTTTGCAGTGACTTTTTTTCTTCCTTTGCTGTGTCAAGCATGCAGTAGTGAAGAAAACATTCACTCTAAAGGAGAATCTCTCTAATATTTCCCAATGTAAATAATGTTTTTGTCATTTGTTGTTGTGATATGTTAGTGAAGTCTTTCGGCTGTTGACTACTGATGATTTCCAATATTTTCATGCTTTATATAGAGCTGCAAAATGTAATTCAAGAAAGCATGAGGGGTTTGTTTTTTTTTTTTTTGCTGCTCTGAGATTATATGTAGTGGAACCTCCTTTAGTTGTATCATTTTAACAGCCTGCCTTCCTGTAGTAGTTTAGTCTATATTAAACAGAAGGCTCCTGCTGCTCTCCTCTCCTCTGTTCTATGATGCTTTCCTCTAGTGATGGCCAATTCTGAAAAAAATAACATGTACGTGAATGCAATAATTTATATATTTTCTTTGCTTCTGAAGTTGTGTGTGAAGACTGTAGCTCATAATCTGAAACAGCTTAATAACGCATGCCCTATTGGCCACAGAAATGAAATGCCTGATGAGTTAAACCGTCGGTTTTGTCCAAGTTTAGTAGTGGTGAGTGTTGTGACTGCTCAGATAATGATTTTCCTGTGTGATATTCCAGCAAAGTAGCTGGCATGCTTAATGAAATGGCTACACAGTAATGGGTACACAGTTACTGAAGTAAAAGTGTATGTTTTTTAATAAGTGCTCAGTCTGCGCACCTCTTTCTTGCTATTTTACACAAAGGTTATATGCATGAAGCTCCAACTATATGTCATGGAGATGCGGCTGAGAGATAATTAATAGCAATTATTCCTTTCTTTGAATGATTTGGATGCCTGAGGCTCTGTGGTTGATGTACTATCTTGAGATTTACTAAGTGCAGCTCATTCAAGCTTCTCCTTGTGGACCAACGGCTTGCAGGAAGCAGAACAAGGACTAACTTCCCTAGCCCCTGCTTGTTGAAGACTTGCTCATGTTGTGCATTTTTGAAAGTGATCAAGGAAGGTCCACAGTGGGAAACATCTGACCAGCTTCTGTTCCTTGGGGTTGTCAAAATGAAGCGAAAGTTTCTCCATCAAATGCAAAGGCCTATACACATACAGTATGTATAATGTAGCACATATATGTGTGGCTGTAGGAGATAAGTTACATACATTTGTAAACTTACTAGAATCACAGTAGGTATAGAACAGGTTAGAGAAATAGCTTTTATTCTGTTGCAAGTATAAGCAGGGGTATATAATTCTAGTTTTCAGTCAAATGAGTTTGTGACAATTGATTTAGCCTGGCTGTTTATACAAAAATTCATAATAACAGAGTATGTTGTAGAACTGGTGAAATAGGTCATAATTAAATAAGAACTCTTATTATATTTATGTATAAACAAGTTATTTGTATTCATAGCGGTTTGTCTTCACAAATCTATTCTCATCTCAGAGCCAAATAGAAATTTAATGTCATTGTTATGTTTAGGTGAACATCACACTCATACTCCCCTCTATTTGGCCTTGAATAAAAATCAGAGCAACAATAATATAAATGGTATAAAAGTAGTCGGGAACAGAGGCCATCTGTACTGGACAGAATTCTACAAATCAATTAGATGGTCATAAAAAGCTAAACAGATGTGGATGAATCAACTGTGGAAATAAAATGGAATGAACTCTTATTGTTCATGTAGAACTCTTTTTAATAACCAAGATGGGTAAATTACACTAATTAACCTTTAAAAAATTAGATGATTTCTAAATAATAGCTTTGAACAATGCCTATTCTTTTCATTGTTACTTGTAAGTGTTTTGTCCATGACAAGGCATAGTTCCATTAGAAGATCTACAGAAGTAGTTGTTAAATGCATTTCTTTTTTTCTTTTTTTTCCCCTCCTTCTCGCCTCACATTTTCTGCAATAAGTATTTCCACCTCTTCCCAAGTAAGTATCAGGTAGCCCTTGATGTCAGTGGAAATCAATTCCATGTATCCTAGTAGGCAGTGACAAGAAAATTTGTCCGCTGGAGGCCATTTGAATTGGGTCTGTACTGCTGGGACAGTAAATCCTGCTCTTGGCTATAAGAGGATGTTATCTGGGCTGAAGTGATGCTGGCAGCAGAGGCCAATACACCTGGACAGCCTGACTCAGTCCCCATGAACCTGCGGGGCTGTGAATAGCCCTCAGCTGCTTCCTGGCTCACACCAAGTAACCATGGAAGTGTTACATGGTCTCAGATCATAGCCTGACTAAAATTAGGGATACCACGATTCTTGAGGCTATGGAAGCCTCAAGCATTCAACAGGGTTAGGAAAAAAAGATTGCTTTTATGGGATAAGGGAAAAGATGTCTTTAAGGGAATCTTTATGGAGATATTCCTTTTTATAAGTCCCATCCTCAGGTCTTCATTCACGAGAGAATGATGCAGCGTTATCATAGAAAATGTTCCTTTTCACTGGTGCAAGTGATCAAAATCACTTGAGGGATGTAGAGCTGCTGGAGAGAGTCCAGCGCAGGGCTATAAGGATTATCGGGGGCCTGGAACATCTGCCCTATGAGCAAAGACTGAGAGGGCTGGGCCTGTTCAACCTGGAGAAGAGAAGGCTGAGAGGGGACCTGATCAATGTCTACAAATACCTCAGGGAGGAGGATGGGGCTGCCTTTTTTTTCAGTGGTGGACAGCAATAGGACTAGAGGAAATGGCTGCAAGCTGAGGCACCAGAAATTCCACAGGAACTTCAGGAAGCATTTCCTCACTGTGAGGGTGACAGAGCCCTGGAACAGGCTGCCCAGAGAGGTTGT
>JAUBOD010000208.1:4452107-4465165 GCA_032353885.1 Nothura maculosa | reverse complement strand
CTACAGGACAATCAGCTGTTACATGTGTGGCCCCAGTGACAGGTCTCAGAATCCAGATATGGCATTTTTGCCTCACTGTGTCTGAATCTATAATGTCTAATGTCTGTATTTCCACTGCTGATTGAGGTGAAAGAATGGTGTTGCGTGAGCCTCTCAAGCATAATGTTGAATATGACTTTATACATTTTAATATTTAATTATAATTAATAAATTTATATAGCTTATAATTAATAATATATATTTAATATATTAAATTCACATACACTTCTATGTGAATCTAAATTACTTTCTTCAAATTACTTGAAGGTTAAAGAGCTCTAAATTGATAGCCAGGCAGAATATTTGCAGCCCTACCATACCTGTCCTTGCTGTGTTATGTTTGTTGCAGAGGGCGAAGGTGTTTCCACAAAAGGAGTTAATGTCCCTTCATAGTCAAAGCTTCAAAACTAACAGGATTACTTATGCTGGAAAATGGTCAACTGGATCATGTAACCAACCCCTAACGATGCTTCTGTATGTTGTCCCTATTTAGTAAATTCTCTGTGCATGTTGAATTTGCACATCCAACACCCACTATTGTCCAGTTGGGACACAACTCCACCCTTTTCCTGCATCAGGAATGCTCTGCAGGAGGCTTTGGCTCTGCCACACCAATACTTACCCTTAGATCACAGCTTGCAGCAGAGTTCTGCTGTGTTCTTTGCTCTCTCTCAGAGGAGGACTATTGTGTTCTAGGCTTCCCCCAAATTTGGCAACTATCAGCACAGTTCTATTAAAGTTCTTCTAACGCAGACAGGTAGTCTGTGCTAAACCAGAGGCAGGTTTTTATGGTCTTACCACGTTCCTTTCTCTCAAATCGCTGATGCAAGGGGACTTTTGCAGAGACCAACAACTTCAATGCACTTCTCTGACCAGTCTCTCTTTCTATAAAATAAATATACAGTTAAGCTGAGGGGTCATGAGTTGAAAGAGGTGTTGCTTCTTAAATCCGTAGGGCCTAGCTGATTCTCAGAGTGCTCAGTGTGCCCAGGATGCAGGCTGAAGTTTTGTAAAAATAAACAGCGAGAGAGATGGAAGAAACCGTGCGTCAGTCTGTGCACGGAAAAGTTTCAGCAGGTCTTAATTTTCTAATACACAGTTTACTCATAAGGAAGTAACTCACAAGTTTATTTCACAAGTTTGTTCAAATTATTTACATTACAAGTATTCAAAAGACAGTCCTTTTAAATACTCTGGCGTCAAGAAGAATTACACATGAAATGTATATTTTTCAGGCAGGTTAAAACTTTCCACGTATGAACAATGTTGCAATCCTCCTTTATAACAGAAGGGAACAGATAAGAACGCTATTCCTAAAACACTCTTCCATTTTAAGGTAAATATTTCACTAATCACTTTAAAATGAATATTCTCAACAGCAAGCTATCAAAACCATCCATCTATGCATGCTTTGTTTTTATGGCTAAAGTCATCTCCAAGGAGCACTACTGAGGGTGTATGTTTTAGGTACGTGCAAAGCATGACGAAGACTCTGAGAACAGATTCTTTTCTTCCATCCATTACCGGAGAAGCCGCTCAGCCTCCTTGGACTTGCTTTCTTTTGTTTTCCTCAGTAATGCCTGTTTAATAGCATTGATCTTTTCATCAAGTTCAGCCAATGAATAGTTCTGCTAAAAGAACAAAATAAGAACCACAATCACTTACATGTTGTAAATGCTACAGAAGTGCTCCAGCACTTGATACTCGAGGCCACTGCATCTTGCACTAAATGACAAATACTTTCACCTAACTGTCTGAACACAGTCTATGGCTATTTAAAACTTAAAAAGAAGGCAAACTTGGAAGAAACCAATAAATCAGTCCAAATCTTGGATCACTATCTGTTGTGCTGTTGTGCTGTTTCCATTGTATGTTTGTTTAACCTGTTCCTTAGAACAAAAAACATTAACCAATGCTTCTCAACAGCAATTACACACTTGCAATTTAATTCTAATATTAATACTAATACAGTAATAGTAACCATCATACCAGCACAGGTTTTTAGAGAATTTGGAATTTTAATTTCTTTCTTTTTTCCCCTCACCCTGCTAGCAAGCTACCCAAAACTACGCAGCTATTTCTGAGACGTCAGGTATTTGCGCGGTAGAGCTTTGGATCACTTTTCCCCAGAGCAGCCTGAAATAAAAGTAAACAAAATATAAGAGCACTCACGTGGGGAGGCTGGACCTTTCTCCTCTTGCCAGAACAGCTCTATAAAGGAAAAGATAGCAAAAACAGACTTAATGTTACTTTGTAATTCCAAAAAACATAGAGCCCACAAAACACATTGGCAAGGATCTTAAAAGTACAGAAAGGATATTGGCTGCCAGCCCAGAGATAAAAATTTTCTTTATTACTTTGGATCATGGGTAACACTGGTGAGAGAAGATAGAAGCTGTTCAAGCTTGACACCCTGCAGCCAATAGATTAAATAAAGCTAAGTGAGGCTTCCTTCAGACAAAGCAAAGATCAATACCCAGGTTTTCAAACTTTGTCAATATTTTTCCATCTATTCTTTTGCTGTAATAATATTGATGCGAAATTTTGTTCAGAGAAAAAAGATGCAAATTATTGTACAACACTACAATTACTACCATCACATATTTCATGCAAATCACCATTCTGAAGAATATCCCAATGCACATTTCAGGGAAATTTCAGCTCACTACATACTTTTAACTATTAAATATTTTTAACTTTTAGTTTCCAAAAACTTGATAGTCTCATAAATAAACAGATTTTAATGATCACCAACACTAACAAAAATGAAATTACTTCTGTTGCTTCTTGAGTGCTGTCTCTTATCCCTTCAGACCAGCAGAAGAATATAAAAATTAAATGAGATCAACAGTAAAAGGGATATACTAAGTGGGGAGAGAAAAAAAGAGCATGATAATCCATCAGAACTTTCCAAAACTAAGCAGAGTCTAATATAGTAATCACAAATATCCTTTGTTTTGACCTTCTTTAGCAAATGAAGGACAAGGTTTGCTGTTCAAAAGGAAGCACAGGACACTGCACTTCTACTACAGGCACTTAGAGAGAGAACCGTGCACATTTGTTGCTAGTTTTCAGGCAAAGTCAGAAATTATCTGGTTCCTAAAGGAACTCGCTCCTTTTCCTCTTGGAAGAGCCATTTCCTATACCCACTCTTTAGACCAATCTGCCATAATCTTAATGAGGGTATGTAGAGAAACCAAAAGAATTCCAGTTGAGCCATTAATCATTTGTATCAGGATCACAATTTTGGGCAATTTTTTTCATCAAAAAAGTTATGAATTTTAAAGGAGTGGAGAGAAATACACCCTCTAATATGTTTGTTTCTCAAAAGCAAGTTCAGGTCGCTACAATTTTTTTCTCTACAAATGTAACTTTATTTCAAATAAGAAAGTAGGTAAAATATGAATCCATTTAAACGGTGTATATGAAACAAAACAATTAAAAAAAAAAATCAAGCCAGACTTTTCTACCAATAATATCTACCCTTTGATTCCTTGAGTTTTTTTTGTGTATCAAAGATCTACACAGGGAAGTATCAGATGCTGAATGAAACTGCCAGTTTCTTACCACAGACTGAAAATATTCCGGCGACAGTCCTTCCAGCTCAAGGATTTTATCTTCGAGCTTCTTAATTCTCTGATAAATGTCTCTTGGTACAGGACCACCTAAGTATATCAAAACAAATGGAAAGAAATCAGAAAAAGCACTTGAGGAATTTGATTAACAGAGATTTGCAAGTTTTACAGGTGTCTTTTTTGAGTCCCACTTTCAACCTGTAGCTTCCACAAAATAAGTGGCTGTGAAAATAAAAAGGCAGGATAATTAATATGGATCAGGATAAAACCAGGTTGTTAAGCCAATACAATCACTGAAGTAAATAGGCAATTTTGTGGAGGTGGTTCAAAAACATCTGACAAGGTTCCTAGACTGACCAACAATCTCTCTCAATACACTGGTACCAAATGTCACCACTTCAAAATGAGCTGCAGCATCAGGGGGAGTAGAAGGGCCACATAAAGGCACTGTATAAACCGAGATTCCTGATTAGCAGAACTCACCTACAGGCTGTTCCAGTTAAAATGACACTCTGGTTGTGAATGGTAGCAGTAACAAAGGTCTTTGCAAATTTTACTTCTCTTGTCACCCCTTTCAATTTAGGTCTAGGTATGTCCAGATAAACCAGTTCTATGCCACAGACTACTGAAATATGCATTTTTTAAACCACTCATCTCTTCTATGTCTTTGTTTCACATAGACAATTTTGTGGCTAGCTTCTTTCTCTAGTCAGTTTTGCTCAATAGTCACCACCTTAAATCAGCTAGCTTCTCTTTCTTAATATATCTGGCTCTTACTGACAAGGGAAAAGGGCAGTAGTAGCACAAGGAGAAGCTGTTCTGAGTAACAGGTGTCGAGCTGAGATCTCTCTATGCTCAGAACCAAGGAGTGAGTAAGCAGGTGGCTATGGCAAGTTACCTTCCCAAATGACTATTTACTGTGCAGCTGCTGGGAGAGGGAATAAATGATCCTGAGACCTTCCCCAAGAACACAGACTTGGACAGCAGTCAGTTCCTTGGCAAGTGCCCCACTGACTTGTTTTCTACCAAACTGAGCTGGCATGAGAAAAATAACTGCTTAAAGCAGCTGAGAGGCTGGAGCTAAAGCATTTACTTTAGTGAAAGGATTGGACTTGGCTCTGCAAAGGGAACTACTGACAACAGATTCCTACCTTCTGTGAAAGAGAAGCAAGTTTCTTATTTAACTGCTTCAGGAATTATCCATCTTTAAGAAAAAAGTTTCAGGTTGTCGTTCAGTTCATCTTATCACTAAACTGTAGCACTTTGGGTGGCTCAACCCTTTATTGAGTATGGCCCACTGTTTTTACAAGCACAGAACTTTTAGACTTCTCAGTAGTTATACTTGCAATACAAACACAGGTACACTAACACCACAATTAAAAATGAGCCAAACCTGTTTGTAACCGTAAATGTGCCTCAATGTTTTGGAGCCTTTCCTCGATGGCTTGGTTCCCACAGTCAGGAAGGGGGACGCTGGCCTTGTGATTGGGAGCGTGAGCTCCTTCGGATCTCGTCTGCGGCCCGTACGTATTCACTACCCTAGAAACTAGGTGAAGAGAAAACAAATTTATCATATATATTAAGATATATGTAATTAAAATGAATGAAAAGTGTTATTGAATTAAATAGCTCAAAACTAACAGTTCCAACAATTTCACAATATCATCTATGATGGACATTTTCTTCACAGACGGTTAAGATTAGAAGTTCAACAAAACTATTTCCTTAAAGAAATTTTACCAGTAAGTAGACTAGGGCTTAACATCTGTGTCAAAGGAAAAACTACCTTCATACACTGATACAGGATGGAAGTCTTGAGAATTTGTTGTTAGCTGGAGATAAACGGTGAAGAAAAAAGTGTCTGTGTTGGCAGTTGTGTTTTGGAATGGCTGTGGATCTGAAGAGGAGGCCAGGAAAAAAAGTCTACCCTAATATTACAGAAAGCATCATAAATAAAGCCCATTAAAATGGGATATGAGGAGGTTCAACCAAAAACAGAACTGTGCATCTTAGCAAAGAAATTCTCTCTGATTTTTGTTATTCAGGTAACTGCTTTACTGAATCCTCAGCTGATTCTGGGTGCAGGACTTTTCCCACCTCTATGTCTGTCCTGGTCAAAAGATTCTGGCTGCTTCTCTTCAAATAAGGATCATTTCTCAAGCCTTTTGTGACAGGACTACTCCAGACCTGAATTCTATGCTGTAAACTCCACACTGACACACCTTCCTACTGAGAACTTCACAAAGGTTGCACGCTACATTCTTGCTTCACAGTTTATGCTGGTTTCTCTTCCAATTCCTAAGTGTTACTCAAGTGCCAATTCTGAACTGTTCAGGTTTCAGTTACTCGAAGAACAACCTCTCTTTCTTGTAATACTCTATCTGAGATAAAAACTAGCACTTTAAAAAAAAAGAAAAAAAAGAAAGAAAAAAAAGAAAGAAAAGAAACTAGTGAAAGGGCTTCTTAATGAAAGGTGCTTAAACTCCCCTGTCTCCCTTTTAGCTCACCAGACACTTTAATGGTTCTATCTAGCACGATGCTCCACAATGTTCTCCTCTGAGTTTTCCTGAAGTCCGTGATGGTATTCAAGTAGAACTGAATATTACCAGTCTCAAAATGGAAGAGGAGGTTGCTTCTGTTTTGTCATGTTGTTTTTCCCCTCAGAGTAACCTCTGTACCGCTAAAGAGCAGTAAACAGTCAATTGTTTCATTCCGATATAACTTTTGCTGGACAATCATTTTAACACTATTTAGTTCCTTCCAAAAAGTTAATGCAGAGGAAAACCTTCCCAACCTGTCATCTCTTCTAAAACTCTGCCTCTGCTTCCACTGTGTCCTTTTCTACATTATGTAAGTATAATTACACCAATCAAAAACATGATAATTTTATTTCATTGCATCTCCATAGCTATATTCCTGGTCTCCCCTGAGACAAAGAGCTAATTGTTCAGTTTCTCTATTCTATCTACTCTGCTTTAGCTTTTCCATTTTTCCTTTCAGACAACGGGAACAAGATAGTGTGTTTCGGTGCTTAAGCGTCAACTGAATGAAACAGAAGAGTGATTAAAAACGTTAGAGGCCTAAGGGAAGATTTTAGAAGTATTCTTTACTGTCAAAAGTATCCGTACATAAGTTTCCATTTCTTGAGCACTCAGTAAGACAAAAATTTATTAAACTTATTCCATCTGAACACTCTTAATGAAAATAGTTGCTTACCCTTTATATGGCTTTTAAATCCAGGATAAGGTGTGAAAATTGCATCCGTTCTGGCACAGCTATTTTCTAAACAAGTAATAACAAAAGACAGTGAGGTCCTAGTTATGTATTTATTATTTAAAATATTCTAGTCATCATCAACTTCCAGGCTTTTAAGAAATCTAATTTATTTTTTTCATACAAGATCAAAAATAATTTACTGTGTTCCGATAAACATATGTTCATAAAAAAATAAAATAAAATAAAATAAAATTCCACACTCACACGGCTCTAGTGGGTTTAACTGAACAAAATGTCTTCCAAATTACACTTCATTTGTTTTTCACATTTTGCTATGTTTTTCTAGCCTATTTCTTTCTTCTTCTATGGAAGCATTTTCCCTGCTTACCACTGTTTTTTCTATTTCCCTCTTTGAAAATACTTTTTTCCTGCTTTTACACTGGTCTAGTTTAATTCATCAGCATTTTTTCCCACCTTCCTGTTCAGCTCTAAAATGCTGAAATAAGGTCCACCTTAGGTTATCCTAATATTTGTATTTTAACTCTGTTCGTATACACCTAAAGCTTTAGGAATATTTTATTATGCATGAACATAAGTCCTACTGTTGTTTCCTCTGCATTTAGCTAACAGTTGTAGAAATTTTATTTTATTATCTAGCATTTTCTGCTAACCTTTACATGTGATTTGCATTTCAACTAATATCTAAGGAGATGAATTTTCCTCCTATAAGGATTATGGAACAATAAACTCTGATCTCCAAATGCATAAATAAAATCATACAGACAAAGCACAGCCAAATATTATGGAAAAAAAGACCCTTATGTCTCCTTGTTACTCGTTCTTTTGTAAAGTAGCTTCAGTTTTAAGATACATTTGGTTATATAGACCCTGACATGCCAATAGGAACTAGCCTATGAGACAAATTTGAGCCTGGCTCTAGATATAGTAAATTTTGCTAGTAGGATCCATAAAAACACCAATAAAACTAGATACAGTAAAAGAAAAGTGAGTTTTTCCTCAAAAAGAGATCAACTTGACTAAAAATTTAAAAAGTTTTTTTATATATGTGTTAACGTAACTAACATTAAAGTTCAATTTCCACTACAAAACTGAAATTTCTAAATTTCAAATTTCTTGACTTTGAAAGCAACATACAGCTAAAACATTATGAAGAATAGCTACAAAATTATCAGATTTAAGACCACAGTTCTTAAAATGAAAGTAAGGGCTATAATGTTTCTGTATGTAATCTATTAAACACTGTCACTCAGGGAATAATTTTGTCCGTCTAATAATATCTACAGTGCACATACATGTTAAACTTAAAAACAGTTACGCTAAAAATTTCTGCTTTAAACATAGAATAGTTCTTTTTAAAAAAAATCAAAGCAAATAAACAAACAAATACCTCTTAAATTGCTATTAAGATAAAGTCTGGCTAGCCAGTTACCTTGATTACAATCAATAACATTGCAAAATTCCCTGACATTATTTTCATTGATCTCAGCTTGTTTCCTCTCGATGAAGGCTGATATCCGCCTGTCAATCTGCAGGTAACAAACATGATGGCACATAGCTATTTCATTCTTTAAATTTCAAATCCACAAAGATTTTTTTTTAATTTAGGCAAATCACTTACTTCTGCTTTTCCAGCTTTTATCTGGACCACCTCTGGATCAAAATTAATATGAACATCCTTCAGCTCTCCCGAGTCATAGCCTGCATACTTTTCTTCAGTCTGAGGGTTACCGTCATAAATATCAAAATTTGTTTCGCAAGTCTGGCCTTCTGCTTTACCTGCAGGTTCAACATGGTCTGTATTTTCTTCTCTAATCAATAACTGCAGTTTTTCTAAAAGAGGCTGAACAAAAAGCAGTACATTAGGGTTAAGGAAAAAAAAAAAAGGTATTATAATTTCTAAAATGGAACTGAGAAAAAAATTACAGTGTCTGCTTCTGATACAGTCATAAAAATGTTATTGTTCCAGATAGTCTGGCAAAGGCCATAATTTCATCCTGATCTGCGTCTTTTAGATGTTTGTACAGAAAAAAAAAAATAATAATAACCTAAAACAAATTTCTAAGAAAATCTGTCTGCTACTCGTCCTTACTAGCTAAATCAAAGCTTCAGTCTTTGGCACCAATGCCACTTAATTAACATGTCATTCAAATGCCTCCTCAGAACAGTAAGGCTTAGTATTTTTCCTCCTTAACATGAAAGCCAGTGCTTTCACACTGTAAAGCCTTTACTTTACCACCACAGCACTACATTCTCCACTTGAAACTGCAGTTGCCCAAGTGAATGAGAGAACACAGACATGAAATATATAGGTGTTATCCTGAACACATGCTTTACTTGACATGGTTGATTACCTACTTAGGTCACGAAATTAAACGAGAAAATGCACTGACATTCGTAGCAGTAAAATAAATGATTATTCTACTGAAATAACTCTTACACAAGATGTGAAAATAAAAACCTTGGTATCCAGAGTATGTTAAACTATCCATTTTTTTCTACCAATTTCATCTAATCTAAATTTCACAGTTTATTTTTCCTCTAGAAATCAAGATTTTTTTTTTTTATACAACACAATTTCTATCAGTCAGATTTCCTGAAATGGATTTATTGAAATAGAAATTGAAATTCTGTAAGAACACTGCAATTAATATTTATTTGCTTTAATCTTTTTTTAATCCCACCAAAGATTTTTCTGTATCTGGAAAATATAAAGGGTCTTTCTTATACCTGCAGATAAGCAAACACAGAAACTTCCTTCATTTCCCACTCTCTTAGTAGTTACACACTTGAAATAGTTCACTGAATAGCTGACGTGACAAATGAGGTGTATTCAAATGCTGACCTTTAACAGATGAACTACCAAGGTCAAAATACCTTGTAGGTGACAAACAGCTCATCCTCCCCCTTTATACAAGTAAATCACAGTTACTTTTGACAGGTTTGGAAAGTTTCAAACAGTTAAAAGAAATGACAGTCACGACAACTGGCTACTTGGCAAGATGAGACATTAATGTCAAAGAAATTACTCTTAAAAAAAAAAAAAAAAGCCTACGCTGAAAATATATTTAATTGCAGTAAGACACTCCAGGATGTGTCATGCTGGGATAATGCCACTTCTTGAACCACTGAAAGCACTCCATGAGCCTCAAAACTCACCCAACGCATGGAATCATTATCATAGCATGACACACACCTGCCGTGTCTTATTGCTTAATTATAACCCACCATAGATGGAAATGTATCACATTTACAATGCAAGTCTAGAAATCAATGAGGCTGCATTTATTTAGCCTGCTCATCTACAGTGACTATTCCCCAGTATTCTGAAAAATCCATAGGTTTGAGTAACTAAGCAGCACAGTGGACTCCCAAGCATATAACATATTTTTGCATTCTTTCTTGTTGGACATAGAAACATACGATCATAACAACTGAAATTTTACACTTTAGATTAATTCAGTCGTTCATCTCTTTAGTCAAGTTGAATGTGTCCGATGAAATATTTACCTGTAAACTTAAAATATGCTGCTGAAGGGCACTAAAGAGCAGTATGGGCTGAAGTGCTGATGTGCTTTGAAGCTTGCTCCAATCGATTACAACTTTCACGATATCGTCGCCAAGGTTAAGCTTCAAAAGGGCAAAACAAATATCATCATCCCAGGAATTACACTGTTACATGGTATTTAATACTAACACAAAACTATATAAGACTTCTACAGGACAACAAATATACTCCAACTCATAAAACTGAGTTTATAACTGAGGCCATAAAAGAAGCTCTATATTAATTAGAATCCAGACGCGTTTTCAAATTAAGCTATTTGTAGAGTATGTTTAGAAAGTAAAAAAATTAAACTACCCAATCACACTCTTATTCTGTTAATTCAACCTACAGTTTTGTTCAATTCTCAATCCAATTAGCTATTACACTAAAACATACTGTTCATGTTAAATACTTAAATCTAGTGCCAGACAATACACATGCACCCAGTGCAACGGCTCCCTGTAAACTTAAGTATTTTATTCTGTCTCAAAAGGCTGTATGAACCTGTATGATCAAGGGCTTGCCCACGTTCATACATTTTCTATTTGTTGCTGATCCACAGCAGGCTTTATATTAAAGAGATCAAATACAGAGAGGAAAGAAAAACATAAATCTTTTCAAATTCTCCAGGTTAAGTGATCTCTGGTCCACGTAGCACCTTCTTCTTGACTGTCAAATCTGTTTTCAAATCAAATCATTTTTCTAAGTATATAGAATCAGAATGAAATAGCAATTTACATATTATATTCTCCTAGCTGAGGAATGGCAGTATTGAATTCCTAAACAATAAGACATAGACATTCCTAATAAAGACAATAAGACATTGTCTTTAAAGAAACTATACTTCTTCTATAATCAAAAATAATCTTTCACTTTATTACTAAATTTACTTTTATTAAACACTAATTGTCTGTTTGCCTTTTCACATCCATCTTTGCCATTTTTATTCCAGTACATTCTTCTTAAAAGACCACAAAGTTAGGAGCACTTCATTTCCCAAAGCCAAACAGATTTGGTTTTCAAACCAAACAATCTATAATCACTCCCAAAGTTATAAATACAGATTAAACTCTTGTTTAAATTAATTGGACCTGCATTTACCCAAACACAGATTTCCAAAGCCAAGTGCATTCTTTACTTCTAAGATCCAATTCTTCCAGTTAAAAAAATAATTAAAAAGCCAGGCCTCAGATACATGAATGAAAGTATCCAACATGAACTCTATACAAGCAAGGTAAAACCTAATTGTATCAAATATTATACACAGAATCCATAGAATAGACTCCATATGCACTTGGTTTGTGTTTCCACAGTACATGAAGAATCCATGAAAAGTAAACCTAAAGATATTTCCATTACACTGAAGGCAAATCAGTAAACCACCAATTTGTTCTACATTAGTTTTAAAATCTAGCATTTTTGTAAGAATTTTGTGAACTACAAGCTTAACCCTCATTGTTTACTCAAAGAATAACCTTGTTAAGTCCGATATGAGTTCCCCAATCAGTTACAGGGCAAAGAAATCAGGAGGTTACAGAAAAAAGTAGTGAAATAGTAAACAAACTTGCAGGCTATTATGTGTGCATCAAAATGCATCAAAAATATCAGAAACTCACTATAAAAAAAAAACAATTAATTGTATCACACTCTTTGTCTAGCTATATATATATTTTACACAGTTTTTGTGCAAGCTACTTGCCTGTTTAGGACTTATTCTACATAGGAGGTTTGAAAATTAATGTCCAAAACATCTTACAAATCCAGAAATGTATTAAGAATTTAATAAGAATTAAGAATTAAATAACTATTCATATGTGATCACTTGTAGCACATTATCTGAAGCAAGTCTTTCTTCGCAAAGTTCCTAGAATAACATCCGCTGTACACTAAATTACATGGATCTATAAACTGGATCTGTAAACTGGATCTGTAGTCCACAGATACAGTTAAAAATATGTAGCTGCAAGTCATTTTCAACAGACCAAAACAGAATCCGAATACAATTCCTTAATAGTCCTCCATATTTCAAAAAGGAACAGCTAACAAGTACCTTTATGTTATATTGTATGGCTCCTATCAGGACAGTTCAATGTAGAGAATCAGTTGAGCTTCTGTTTTAGAATAATTTTGAGATAAGTAATTAGAAAGGTTACAAGGGGATGTTTTAAAAAATAAAAATAGGCCTAAAAATAGGCCTGCATCTGAATATGTTTCTAGTACAAAACATTTATATTTCTCATTGTTTCCTGTCTTTTTACCTAGAAGAATTGTTACAAGCAGGTTCTGTGATTTGATAACTTTGACGTTTATGTACATTTTCAGGCCAAAAGGCTCTTCTGTGGCAAATTTCATGAACACAAGCTACTCTGGCCTTTTGAGACTGCCTTATGAAAGACAATAACTAGGACTCGGAGCTTAAAGAACTTCCCAGATTTAAGTCATAATAAAGAGTTGTAGTTCCCAGCTGCAATTGCCAACTCTAATAAAGAAGCTTCTGGGCCAGAAATATTCCTGTTTACAGTCCAGCATATTAGCACAAGTCCAGTTTAAGCTAGCATGATGGACCACAACCTGCATAGCCATTGAGCTGACTATTTTCCCTTCACTGATCTCTGCAACAGAGAAAGCAGGAACTAGTAAATTCAATCAAAGGTATGGGATGG
>JAUBOD010000208.1:4440793-4452007 GCA_032353885.1 Nothura maculosa | reverse complement strand
GCTGACTATTTTCCCTTCACTGATCTCTGCAACAGAGAAAGCAGGAACTAGTAAATTCAATCAAAGGTATGGGATGGATATAACTAGGAGCAGTTAATTTGGTAAAACACAAGTGAATCTATCAGAGCACCAGTACTGACAGACACCAAGTGCAACTGCAGAACTGCACAATGACTGTGACTGAGCAGATAAAAGGGCTGCTGCTCCTGCAGCTGGGCGGGAACAAGGGAGCCCTGACCTGTACATTGTTATGGAGAAGTGATTCCAGTGCCAACGGGGACAATTTTACTCTCCATCGTAACTACTGTAATTCAACTGGGGAGATGTAGCAACTCTAATCTGAATCTTGCAATTGTCTGTCAAAATCTAAAGACAGTTTTATCATGAAGTCTTCAACAGTGATGTGGTGGGTAGGACAGGTAAACCAAAGGGATAAGCTATTGAGGAACAGGTACTACTGTGCTTAACATCTGTTTTTAAATAGTTAATTGATTTCCTTTCCATTTACTCTTCCTCATGGTCTTCTTAAGCAGGAGAACTCGACCTTTATGCCATGTTAGCATTACAGAAACCATAACATATAAGAACAACAGTAATTTGTCAGGGTAAAATGATAGTTACTAATTCTTCAATAATTAAGATTTCACACTCTTCACTAGGAAGAATTACAAGATATTTCCTTTTCAGTACACGGACAGTTCTCTTGTCACAGCAGTTCTATGCACCTAATATTCACTTGTGTATCGATCACCACTGTCCAGCACAGCATTCACGCTCAAAAGCTGGGCCAGCATTTATTGCATTCACAGAGAGCAAAACTGAGACTCTGATCGTTCAGGGCCCCAGTATTCAGACCCTTAATTCTGGATATGTTTTGTTTGACAGCTGAGACATTCCCTTAACCACTGTGAGGTGAAAAGTCAATACTGCATACACTCTATTGGAAAAAGAAGCAAGATGCTCTAAAAATAATTTCACATCAGTCAACAGTTGTTACCAAACTACTTAATCCATCTAACCAGACTCTATATCTTACTATTTTTTTGTAAACAAGCAAACAAACAAAACAAGTATTAAGTTACATTCTGCCCAAAATGCAGGTCTGAAGGGCCCAAGCCTCCAAACTGCTGCCTAATTTTAAAGCATGGCTGTGCTCCTCCTGCCTTGACATGGCGACACAGACATCTGCATAACTCACTAAGTTGTAAGCAAAGCTCTCACTTAGCAGGGGACTCCTACCACTAATGTTGCATCCATGAAGAACCTGAGATCCATCACCATTCCCTAATGGATCTATCACTGTCACCCAAGCCCCTGCAGGAGTCTCCCCTGAACCACGGGGCGGCTTCAGGGCCCAAGCCACACAAGGCACTTGCAGCATCAAGCCCCAGGCCACCCGCCCTCATGCAGCCCTCGGCGCGGAGTTTCCGGCAGCCCGAGACCCCGCAGCAGCCGCAGTCTGAGGCCCGAGCCCGCAGGCAGAAGGCGGGAGCGGCTCCGCTGCGACTGCAGGAGCCCCGCAAGGCGCTTCAGGGCCGCGGCCCTGCGCCACTCAGCACCGCGCCGCGCTCACCTGCGCCGCCAGCCCGGCCAGGGCGCGCAGGGCGCTGCTCGCCACCTCTGCGGCCGCCACCTCCGCCTCGGTGCCGCTCTGCGGGCCGCGGCCGCCATCCTGGGCCGGGCTGGGCGCCGCCGCAACCGCCGCCTCCGCCATGACACCCGGCCAGGCCGTCGCCCCGCGATGACGAACCCGCGCGCGGCCTGCCCGCGAGCTCCGCCCCCGAGCCTGACGGGCGGGCGCGGCCGCCAATGGCGAGCGGCGCTGGAGCGGGGAGGCGGTGCCCGCCGGGCCCGTCGCCATGGCGGGGCGGGCAGCGGGAAGCGCGGGCGGGAGGGAGGAGGTGGCGGGGCATCCTGCGAGGCCGCGCGCTGGCTCCTGAGTCCGTGTTTGTCCCGGGATGTGCCCTGCGCGTGGCTTTGGGATAGTGTCAGGGCTAAAATAGCAGTGCCTTTGCATCGCGGTGGCAATAGCATAAGGATGGGTTTTCCATTCTGTTTTGAATTGGAGAGTGTTGGTCTCTATACAAGTGGTAAAGCAGCCATGAATAAATGTCTTGAATAAAAATGTCAGAAGGCAGATGAGTTTATTTGAATGATATTTGGGTTAGCACTTTAAAGGTATTCCTCTCAATATCTAGATTCAACCAGGGTTAGTGAAAACTCTTCCCAATAAATCTATGTCTCCGTTCAGCAAACAACTTAAAGGACCCGAATACAGAAAGTCCTAGTGAATTCCAGAGGAAAATTATTTCCAATGAAGACTTAAGTGCTAAACATTTAGAAATCTATTACAAAGCGAGCTACAATCTGTTACCTAAAACAAGCTAGATTGCACTTTACCAGATTTGGATGATAAGAAGCACTCTTTGGGTTTTGAAATACATTATGCAAAATGCCTGCCTGATTTTTGAAGTTCTGAAGTGCAGAGTTAATCTCTATTTTGACTTATTTTCTGCATTTTCTGTTCTTGACAAAAGACAACACCATAAACACATACATAGACCATGACTGTGAATGGAAAAAAATCCAAAATACTGTTTTGCAATTCCATCCAGCAGTGCCAGTTCCAGTTTATAGTCAAGAATTAACTGCTTGAGCCTGCCTTGCCTGTGACTTGTGCAGTGCTATCTGAGCAGAAAGCTGAAGCAACTTTACAGACTGTAGTTGTTCTTACTTGATCCAAATCACGAAGTTTTCAAGATTTAAGGAAAATACAATCTCTTCCCAGCAAACACTGTAACACCAAATAAACATTAAAGTAATTTGCTGTCCAGAGCAGAATGTCAAGCACTGATAAAAAAAATCCTGTTGTTCACTGTTGCTCCTCAGCTTCAAGGGATTTGATTTTGCTCTGCCTGAATCTCCAGTGACCTGTTAGTATAGATCAAGATGATCTACATCATATGAAATATGAAAAGCATTTTAAAGTGATAAATGTTCAGTTGCCTATCAAATTCAATTTTTGACAAATGTTACTTTTCCTGGAATCATGGAGCAGCAATTTTGCAATTGCTACATGTAGCTTTACTAATTGGGAGAGACCAAACATCTTCCCTTTGCTTGCAAGCCTGTTAACATTTTCTTCTGCAAGAGTCGTTGGGTACCAAAACAATTTTACATGTTGCTGAAAAATAGAGTGGTTAGTACTGGCAAGAAAATACTGGTTGTGACACTGGGTGTCAGAATGTGGAGAATATCAAGACATGGTGAAGGCAATACACTATTATTTAATCACTGTTCATTGCAAAAAATGTAAGTAAGAGATCATTAGATCTGCAGAACTCAGATCTGCAGATAATGTCAGAGCTGATGGCAAATGTCTCCTTCTAAAGAAAAGCTAATGATTCCTACCGATACTGAAGGCACTGATTTTTAGTGTATTTTCATTATATCAGAGGGTCTTGATCCATTTTGCACCTACTAACTGAATACATTTGGTATCATGTAAAATTTTGCAGATTAAATTTTGTAATGCATTATGCAAGCATGAGAACAGAAAAAAGTATTTAAGAGATTAGAAGGATAAGAATATGTGTGAAAATGGAAACAAACTAGAGAAAACATATTCTAATACAGCTAATACAAATTCTCTTAAACATTTATATTCTTCATTGTCAATGGAAGAGAGACATCAGATAGAAGAGTACCAATATGTTCACAGTAAATCCAGGCCTCTGTAAAGGCCTTTACTGGCCTTTAATATCTGTAAAGAGAGAGGAAATTATGACATGCTCAATAAAACTGGTGAAACAATGAAATACTGGAAATTTTTTTTACTGTCAAGATGCTGGTAATTTGGAGGGAATTTGTAGAAAACAGGCAAAAAGTGGATTGCCAGAGTTAGATACTCTAGTATAGCAAGAAGAATCGGAAGATTTAAATATATGTAGCTAGGCAATAATGGCCGTTTTTACATTTTTAATGGTGTGTTTACCAGGGAAGGGAAGAATCTGGAATGCCTTTCAATGTTTGAGAGTAGAACTAGCATGATATGGTTATAACTTAACTTCTCCTAATAACTTACGCTCCTCTGATTCCTGAAATGGATCCCTGAGGCATGTAAAAGGCTCCTCTTCTCAAAAAAAAAAAATCTGAAAATGCAAACAGCAAAACAGTTCTTAAATATTCAGATATACTTACTTTTTTTTGAAATTGTTGAATTGTTTTGTGAACTATAGCTTCTTTCTGCTTAGTTTGTAATGTTAAAGTTATGCACCTTCTTCAAGTTCTGAGTGTCTTTAAGTACTTTAAAATCACAGTGAACTTAATAAATTGACATAGCTTGCATTTGCTGGTCACTGCTGCCATTATCACACTATATCTTCTCAAGGTTGTAGAACCATGTACATAGTTTCTGAACTTGCACTTTGTGCTGAGCTAGGGAGGTGGTAATGTGCAAGCCGATTTTTCTCCTGAATTAAAAAGATCACACTGTGTACTTTGGCATATGCCAGCTGTGGCAGCATGGAAAGGCAAGAGAAAACCTCCCTAAAAAACATTAGCTGGAATAATTTAGAGCTTCAGAGATACCCTGAATTCCGCAGAGAGCATTCATTGCTGTAAAAGTGTTAATTTCCTTAATATCCAGCTTATCAGTGTTCTGGATTCAGCCTCTAAACTACTGAAGATATGAATTCTTTCCAGAAGAGGGAGAAAAAAAGACCAAAAACAGGACTGTTTTTATTACTCAAAGAGGAACACTTGGACACTTCAGGTCTATTGGTACCCTATAGAAAGCATCACTAACCAACACTGAGAGTTCTGCTCAGCAAAGTGCTTCAGGTGATGCTTAATTTTAAACACTAGGCCATCTGAAAAAAAGTAAACTTAATTCCCTAAAATGTAACCATGGGCTTAATTACTTCATTAAATAAAGTCTATAAATTGCAAATCTAAGTCTCAAATGGGAGCTTCCTTCTTTCAGTGCAGAAGTCTTTGTTGACCTGTTGCGTGTTTCTGTCACTCAATACTGCTGTATGTTCTGCTTTCCTTTCTTCATTATTGTTCGTATCCTTGTTCTGGTGCTGATGTTTCAGTTTTAAATTCCTGCCTGCCACCTCTTTCTTACTGGTATCTGCAGATAACATGAGCATACTCTGCACTACATTCTTCAGTTCTTTTATTAAAATGTTACAGAATTTTGGCCTCTGCAAGGACCAGCTCATAAGGCAGTGAACTGTTATTCAGCTATTCCATTTTCATCAGTTTTAAACAGTTCTACAGTTATTTTAAAATGCTTGATTATAAGCCCTCTTTCTGTAATCTCCTTGCAAGACTGGCACATAAAAATGTAGACAGAATCTTGGAGAGTGGTATCTATGTTCACACATTTCCCTTACTTGTAAACTGCTAGTAAATTGACACAAGCATTGTGAAATTAAGCACTCATACTTCAAGCTATTCCAAAAATTAATAATTTTCTGCATTAATATGTACATGCTGAACATATTATATATTTAATTTGAGCTTAATGGGATACTTGAAAATCTATATTTAACAGGAAAACAGGAATATAACATATTTACTTCAGAGAAACTTTAACTTTTGGAATTCCTTGATTGCTGAGTGCTTGATTTTACAGGCTGTAGCTTGCATCTTTATTAGTATAATCTGACTATTATTTTAAAAGAAATAATAGCGATGGAGGCTGAGGAATATTTAAAATAGGACTCTTTGGCTGTGCTATGTACAAGCTCTTCATTGTTCGGCTTAGCTGGGACCTAAATTCTTTACTGTGCATACACCCTTCCTAGACTTTTTTGAAGAACTGTTAAGTTACCCAAATTTAAAATCACTTTGAGGTTTTAAATTTCTGTGCCCAAGTAGCTGGGCCATTATCATCTGATAGTCCATATCTGTCATTATTGGCCTGATGAATCTTCCAGGCTGCTAGCAGACTTCTTCCTTGAATTCAGGAGCCAAACTCAAATCTATACTTCAATATAAAATTAATGAACTGATGGTTGAAACTAGGTACCTTTATTATACAATTGAACTGATCCTCTCAAAATAGTCTTAATGGCTGCATATATCCATATTGTAATGTAGATGGGCACCTAAACCCTTTAAGCTCCTCTAGAAATCTCACCCTGTATTCTTACCATCTGCAATATTCTTCAACCTCTATATCAGTATGAATATGCATGTAATCCTCTTTTTTATATAAAATAAATATCAAGTTGTATGAATATTTTCCGTTGTAACCAGACAAAACAAAAAATCACACTCATCTTTACACTGTCAGTACTTTTTCTGATGCAGAAAAGGTATTTGTTAATAGGGAATATGGAGTCTTTGACATTTTGGGTCCCAATCCTTCAGTGAAACTGCTCATGCACCTGCTTACTTTGTGCACAAATCTTTCTAATGAATTCTAAAGGACTATTCATGTGCATAAAGCTAAGCCTGTGTGTAAAAGCCTTTGCAAGACTGGGCCTAGGTTGTAGGTTTGATAATGACCTGGGGCTGATTCAACAGAGAACAAGAAGTCCCTTTTAAAAGTAGAGAAGTAGAACTGCAGCTCAGCTGCACAGGTACAGGGAATTCTAAGAAACCTGCTACACAGAAGTCACAAAGCTGACCAGAAAAAATGGCAATGGGTATCATTTGTTTTTTCATTTTATGTTGTGATACCACATTTCAACTAAATCGTTGTAGTTCTTGACTCCATCTTAATTTCCTTATGGCTGTGAATTCTGTTTGAATAACTGTATTGCAGGCACTCAGAAACTTTCCTGCTTAAAGCTCACACGTATACACATAGGATGTTTTTAAGAGCAGATCTGGTAGGAGAATGAGCACTGTGATAAACTCGAACTGTTCTCCTAGGAACATTATTGTTTGAGGAGAAGACAAGACATCAGCATTCTTTCATATAAGCCTGCACAGAATGTCTTTTCCTATTTCCATATTCAGTCCATGTGGCTTGCTGGAGTACTCGGTGCTGCAGCCTATGTTCCCAGAGACAGCACATTGCCTGCAGGAGCCCCCCAAACACATCAGGGCAGTCCAGCTGTACATCTCCTCAGCATTTTTGTCCTTATTGCTTCCATGCAGTGCTTGCACCAGGAACTTCTATAGACTCTGATGAAGTTTTCTCATGCGTTGAACCTTAAATGTGCAAGTAGTGCTACTAAAAGCACCATTTGGGTTTTTTATTATCGATGAGAAATCAATGTGATTATTTAAATGAAAGTGCCTGCTTATGGATATAGATTCGGGCATTTAACATGCCGAGTATATAGTGAGCTAGGCATGCTTATGTGCCATCACAAACAATAAATGTTTTCTTTTACGTAAAGCTAAGTGTTGTCTTGTAATGATCTACACAGTGCGAAATTATTGTTAGTGTATTTAGTGGCCATTGGCTATCAAATGCCACTTGTTTATTAGGCTACTGAGACTAGTTTGTTATGAAAATTATACTTTTAAAGTGCGTGAAAAAGGAGGAAGGATTCTGTGTCTTGCAGCTTAATCATGTTTTAGTCATAGTAGGCTGGTCCATCAAAAAATCGTATTTCCCCACTTAGAGGATGAACTCAATAATCTCAGTTCTGTGAAGAAGTGAGGAGAGTAGGCGTGGAAAAACATACGGAAGAAGCAGTAGGTGAGGATGATAGTCCTGGAACCGCTGTCTTTGTTCTAGTTGTTGTCTTTGGGGGCATGGCAGATCTTTTGCTCAGCCTGATGTACTAAAAGATATTACTTATAAGGCGTTGTGCTCCTTTGCCACTCTTTTTAATTATTTTTATTATCTACAGAAGAAAGTTACGGACTTAGGGAGTTTTTTCCTAGTTTATAATTTAGTGGTTCACGATGAAGTTTTCTTTATGTCCTTTCTGTTTTTATGCAGGCAGTCTAGAAGATGGACATTTGACAGGCCACAATAGACTGCTCCTTTCCCAGGTATCTCCTGCCTGTTTCCTTTATCTGTGAATAGGAAATGGCTTAAAGGCACCTGTGTTATGAAGGTCCCAGGGGCAGCTGCCTGACTAGTGAATGCCTGATTATGTGTTAACATGCTTTGTCAGATATTGGCAGAATCTGTTCTCTTCTTTTGCCTTTTCAGCAAGGGTACCATTGACAGACTGGCTACCCATTTATAGAAATGTTGTCCATCAAACTGTG
Organism: Nothura maculosa; assembly: GCA_032353885.1. Taxonomy (NCBI): domain Eukaryota; kingdom Metazoa; phylum Chordata; class Aves; order Tinamiformes; family Tinamidae; genus Nothura; species Nothura maculosa. Next base: position 4,443,820 of record JAUBOD010000208.1, on the reverse strand, counting down.
AGGAAGGACAATGGTGTTTTTCTGTGGCCAGTGACTGTGGGAAACTTTTCTTTGGCTATTCAGGCAATTTTTGTAGCTTGCTCTGAAGAGGAGAGACTGATGAGTGCAAAAAGTACAATTAAGCAAAGCCAGACTTCAATTGAAGGCTGTAGTGTAGTCTGCTGTTCTCATTTTTTTATTTGGAAAAAAATCTATGGGTTTTCACGTTGCTGTGTGGCATTCAGCGGGGGGCTATTACAATCCTAAATTTTTTTTGTAGACCACCTAATTCTAAGTAAAAATTAAATGTAATGAGAGCCACTTGGAGTTCTGAATATTTTAAAGCATAATTCCCACAGAAGGGATTCGACCTAAACTGCAGAGAGCATCAGTTGGCTAATTATAGCTGCATTTTATATTACAGCAGGTGTCAGATGCAGTCATCTCAATAAAGTCCACATAATACTCTGGGAAATAACAAAAGCTTTTCTTTGAATGTGGGTACTAATTTCTTCTAGGTGTCATATGAGCTCTGATACTTCTTATTGGCACTAACAAGAGCACTGCAGCACTCAAACATGCTTTTTTGCTTAGGATGAATTGATACTGTAAAGCACTTATTAGTCAGACTTGGCAGATGTCAGTAGTTAATACTAGTGTTGCAGAGGTTAGTATGTAATGCGAAGAGTCTTATGTAAATACTTTTAGATGATGGGCTGGTTTTGAGAATGAGTGTGAGCCCTGTACCAACTTAATGAAAGCTATATAGACAACAGGATAACTGCACTTACTTCAGCTTATATCTTAAGCCCTCTAGAAGTAAAGGGCAGATGGGAAGGCAGTGAACTAGTGAACAAAAGCATCAAACGTTAAGTTCTCGATGTGTTCATTTCGTTTGCTTGCTTCAATGGAAACAGCAAGTTGGAGTTACTGAAGTGATGGGTAAGAAAGGTCATTCCTAACCCTTGAAACTGAAATTCCCCAAAACGTAGTATTTTCAGCCTGCATGTGCTGAAACTCCAAACTACTACTCTAAAGGTAGGGGATTGATGGTCACCTGACTTTTAATTAAAAGATAAGTTTCTGTTATTCCAAGAGAATTTTTTAAAAAATATTCATGGATTGGTAAAATAAATACAGAAATTGCTATTTTACACAAAAGCCTTTGAATACAGGGAACTGTGATGACATTGAAGTGGAATTACTAGGGCTGTGGGCAGAATAGAAAGCAAACACAGCAAAGCCTGTCCAGCTGTTTGTGCTGCCTTGGAGCAGAGGCGCTTCCCAAGCTTGGCAAGTAGCACAAGAAGGGTAAGGAAAAAGAAGCCTCAGCAGAGACCACCAGGATCAAGTCATGAGACACTTGAAGTGGATAGGACATCATTACACTGACATGATCAAATTAACTCTTCAACTTGACCAACAGTAGAGTGGCTCCATCGAGGAATAACACCAGATCTTAGGCTAATAGTGCGTGAAAAACAAGTATCTACCATGTAATAGCAGAACCTCGGAATTTCATTCAATAATAAAAATCTTCTAACATCTGAGTCTTCCAGATGAGCAACAAGCCACCTACCTAGATAGCTATAGATCTGTCCCTCTTCCCACATTACTCTCCCATGAGAAAAGGTTCCCCAAACACTAGGCTGCCTTTGCTTCTTGCACAGAAGCCTATGGAGAAGTGCAGAAGTTCCAGAAATAAATTCATCTTAATAAAAAACATCTTTTATTTTTAAAATGTAATAAATACTCAAGTGAAGAATTGAATCACAAATTCCACTGTGTTACCTTAGCAACTCCACGAGAAAAATGATCACAGCTTATGAAATATCATTTAGTATTTTGCACTATTGCAGAATAGTTTAAATCATGATCTTTCCGCATTACAAACTGAATATGCTAAGATATAGAAAAGGCCTACTTTTTCTCTGAAGACAAGACACAATATTTAAAAAGGCAAAAAAAAAAGTTAGAAAAAGACATCTTTGTTAAGAATAGCTGTATTTCTAGACTAGTATATACATACTGTTAAAAAAGGTTTTATATCTATATATATATAAGCATAAACAATTCATAAAGCCTTTAAACCTGGCCAAAAACAGATAAGGAGAACAAATAGACAAAGATACAGAAAAGAAAATAAAGTGAGAAATGATTCTTTGGCTAATCCTTTGCTGACATCTGGAAAGGAAAGGGCTGTCTCTGAGAGAGCTGCTTTAGCTCTCACACATGAGGTTACCTCTAAGAAAAAGACATATGAAAAGGCCTGAGAACAAAAGCCCAATTATAAAAGCTCAGGGCATGATTGCCATTGTACAAATGAATTTACTGATTTACCTCATTTATCCTACATAGTCCATTTCTGAAACCTATTAGTACTGAGAGCAGCCTAGCTTATTCTGGAATGCTCTGTCGAGTTCTGTGAAAGGTAGGGAAGGTAAGGAAAAGGTAGATTTAACTGCAGGAACTGCAGGAAAATAGTCATCCTTCAACTGTCTCTTTATATAAAAGATGTGAGGAGGCCACATTTTGTTGCTTTGCTTTCCCACTATTGCTTTCCTCTGCCTTAATTTCAGTACATGTGATAGTGTTGGACATTAAAGAATATGATATTGCTGTAAAAAAAAACTCTCTGGATAATATCTCTCAAAACTTACTACCCTCTGCAGTTTAAAAAAATTAATAGTGTCTGCTTGTGATAGCTCTGAAAGTGTCTTTGGAAGAATGTATCTGTCAGAGAGCCCCGGTAGAAATTACTACCCTAGATACAATATGAATTTTATGTGTGTGATTCTCCGAGATTATTCTTAAAAAAACCTGAATGAGTCTGGGATAATTTTACGTCTCACCTACTGTGAAAATTGCTTTGGTTGCAAGCAAAATCCGTAACCTACACTTCTTGATATTAAACTTATTACACTCTTTGTCCAGCTCCTTCTTCCCCTCCATTTTTTGACCCTGGATTCCTGGGAAGGGACTGCACAACGTAGGCAGTGCGGATGGTGCCTGGAGGTCTGTGTCTGCCAGGTGTCTGCATGACAGCTG